>PVHY01002561.1:0-124247 GCA_004024945.1 Uropsilus gracilis
GGATCGCGGTTCGAGTCCCGCCTGGGGCCCGTAGTGAGACCTGGTTCCAAAAAAACAGCTGGGCGTGGTGGCGCATGCCTGTAATCCCAGCTACCTGGGAAGCTGAGGCTGGGGATGGCTTGAGTCCGTGGTACCCCGGGCAACGAGAGCCTGCGGTTCCACAGGCAAAAATAGCGACACCTAGTCTCAAAAAAAAAAACAAAAAACTTCTAATTTGGGCTGGCCTGACCAAGAGATTTGCATTGGGGAGTATGTTAAAAAGGGGGGTGAAGAGCCCTGTTCAGACTCAGGTTCTTGAGTCTGTTTTCTGGCTGGCCAGCTCCTCAATGAGTGGTGGTGCAGGGAGAGGGGCCAGGATTTTGAGTCATGGTATTAGTCCTGCTTAGACCATGACCATGCATTTTCAGTGGATTGACTTTTGTCTCAGGGCTACATGGTGGTTGCAATATCTCCAGGTTTCATCTCTTCTTTTCAAGAACAAAGGCAGTGGAAGAAAAAAGAGCCCCTGTTTAGAAAAGCAAAACTTTCCCAATGCAATTACAGGCAAAAAGCTCAAAATATATCTATTTTCTAGATACCCCTTCTCTTGTCAAGATATTAGGCATTATCAAGTTTTATCTGGAAGCTTGAAAACTGGGTTCTGCCCTGGATCTGTTTTCCAATGTATTTGAGGCTGTCAGTATCACCTGACTTTTCTAGGCCTCTATTTCCTCATTTTTAAAGTAAGAACTTTAAACTGGATTATCTCAAGTTGCCTTCCAGCAATAACATTCTGCAACTGTATAATATTTCATATTGTTAAAGGGTGCTTTGTTTGAAGCATGCAAACTGATTCCAACCAGTTTAGCAATTACTTATTATCTCAGAAAAGAAGACAACTGAGTAGACTTGGATTCAGAGTGTTTGATTTAGTTGCTTAACAGCATCACCACCAGCATTTCTGTTTCTTTCCATTTTTATGCTCTGACTACCTTTACCTTCACTGTGATTCTACCATTTCAGGTGATCCATCTGTAAAAGACAAGGGACACAGGAAGAAGAAATAGCATAAGGTTCATGGTTCTCTCACAGGAGATATGCAACTTTCCTAACAACCTCTAGCATACTTACTTTGATGTGTTATCAGACATAACTGGCATGTTTGCAGGTCCTGATCCATGCCTGGCAAGGAAATTGGAATTACCTAGTTGGTTTAGATTAAGTGACTTAGGTTAATCATCTGAGATTAAAGAATTTGGGGTCATTAATTATTATACATTTGTATTAGTCAGGATTCTCACCAGACTAGAACCCATATGATTGATGTGTGTGTGCGTGTGCACATGCACGCATGTGTTGGGAATAGACTTGCTGTATTTCCTTTATCTAAAATTAAAGAAAAATTCCTTTACATATTCACATTTCATCAAAGATTATTGCTTTCAAATTAAAAAGTGTTGTTCCTTACTTAGACATAAGAAAGTCTTGCTATTCTAAATTCTTGCAGCACAGAAACTCATTATTTTTTATGTCTGAAAACATAAAATTGGGTTTTCTGCCCAACTTCACTGGTCACTGTTAATAGTTAAAAGAGAGACTTTAGGTTCAATTATTAATAAGCTAACATGTTAAGACTTACTACATGTCAGATACTAAGTGCTTTACATATATCACTCATTTATTCCTGGCAACAACCACACAATATAGAGTGAGGAAACTGGGGTACCAAGAACTTAATAACTTGCTCAAGGTCACAGAGCCAGTAAGTAATGAAGATGGGATTAAAAAAAAAGTTAGCCTGACTTCAGAGTCACTGCTCATAACCACTGGGCTGTGCAGCCTCTCAGGCAACCTATAGCAATAGAATCATCCTCAATATGGAATCAACCTCAATATGGAATAGGTTTCAGTTACATGCTCTACTCTCAGTCCATTCTTTAACATCCTGTATCAAGCAAATGTGAAGATAAAAATCCAGATTATTCTTAAGATGCAATTCAAAGAAAAATAATTCATAAACAAAGCCATCTTTTTCTGGAAGCCTGATGAAATCCAGAATAAAATGCCAAATAATTTTGTCAAGATACAGAATCTATATATTGAAGAGTGTCTGAGCTTTGTGATCACCCATTTGATGTTTAATTTCAATGACCTTACCAAGTGTAAGAAAAGTGCAAGGTAAACAACTGAGGTTGTGGTCTAATACTCTAAAGGTTTTCTCTCATGCTGTCTAATTTTCTACCCATTTATAGTTCTAGTTAGGAAGGTAATGAATTGAAAGACAAAAATAATAGCCTACTTAGGGATTGCAAAATAGATGGTTGAGAAGGTAAAGAAAATGTTCTCTCTGGGTCTACAGTCAGTGACAAGAGTTGGAAAAATTCATGCAGCTCCCCCCAGAGCTACATGGTGGTTGGGTCGAAATCCTAAAACCAGACTCCTGCTTCTACATTTCTCAACCTCCTTTGGAAAGGAACGTGTTGACAACTTTGTCCTCAGTACAGAAAATGAGCTGCTCACAAAGGGAGTAGCTATTTAACTTCTCATATGTCAGAGAGAGAGCAGTGTAGCCACACTGTATCAGTGAACATCTGAGGAAGGTTCCCTCTGGAAAGTCATCACCAATGCTACCAATGAGATCTATGTAGGTGTGGGATCTATACAGGCATAGAGAGAATTTTAGTGTCTGTTTCCATTCATTTGTTTAAAAAAATATAATCTTATTCCTACAGATTCTTTCTACTATAATAACTACAATAAGAGCTGCAAACTTGCCTTCAAAGCTTAATATTAAGACCAATATATTGCCCCATCTCTGGTAGTCTGCCCTTTGTATCCTTGGGTTTTCTTACTCTAGCTACTCTACGACTACATAAGGAACACGCACACTCTAGAAAATTTTAGGGATCTTCTCCATAGCAATTTCTTCCTTTATAGCAATTAGTATCCTCTTGTACTTGTTTTTGTACTTGGTTTTGATACCATCTAGAACATTTTACGATTTTAGGCACATTTCACTATTTGATCTGTTAAATGGGGCTCAAAATCATAAATTTGTAAGCATCAAATGAGATGTTTGTGAAAGTGCTTTTTTTTTTTTTTTTAGAGACTAGGTTTCACTATGTTGGCCAGGGTTGTCTCAAACCCGTGGACTTAAGTGATCCCTAGCCTCAGCCTCCCAGGTAGCTGGGATTATAGACACATGTCATCATGCCCGGCTTTGTAAAAGTGCTTTGTAAACTTTAAAACCATACATTGATATCAGCTATTACTGTAAGGAGTTTACATTATTAATTATAATAGCAGAAAACTTCAAAGAAAGGGTTGAGCTTTGAGTCTGATGAATTGAGCCCTATAAAATGTTATACCTAAATGAAATGGGTACTGCTTATATGGTTTTAATATTGTAAGAACTGAGAAAACTCATCAGGTCAACATATATCCCCATGATATATGTTTACTTGACATATTGTGGTCATCATTTCACAGTATTTAAAAATATTGATTTTTATGTTGCACATCTCTAATTAATATAATGTAATAGGTCAATTATTAAGAAGGCACCACTAAAAGCAAAGTCTTGGCTAGATGTGCTGAGACTTGGGCCTCTGGAAACACTTGAACTCTAGCATGAGAGCTTAAACCAATAGTTGAGCACTCATTCAGCATTTTATCAATTAACAGTTCCAAAAATATTTAGAACATAAGTTCAGTTATCAGTTGATCTGGGTTCAAATACTACCTCTCTATAGCTTTGTGACCTTGTCTGTGTCTCATATTCCTTATCTCTAAAACAGTAATCTCTAACTCATAAATTGCTATGAGCTTGTAGTACAACATGTCTTAGGATGTAGTACAACATGTCTCAGGGGAAAGCCTGCCATATCTTCTAGTGCAAACTAAGAAACAAAATTGATTGGGGAAACTTAAAAAACATGAAGTAACATGATGTGTCATCTTTTATCCTTCCAGAATCCATGGAGAGGTGACAAGGGTTGTTAAGGCCAAGATGTTTGACATGCAATAAATGGGTCAGTGTTCTAGTTCTGACTCAACTGTTCTGCCTCCCCAAAGGGTAGATTTGAGAACCCCTCTTCAGTGAGATGACAAGACTACTTGATTTGCCTGGCAGTCTGAGTTTAGAAGCCATGTAGGAACTGTCAGAAGAAGGTTAACTGTGTGACACCTGAAAAACGTGAATGCTGTGAAAAGTTGAAACCCCTCCTGTTAGGTAAGCCACTGATCTCTGGGAAGCTGAGTTTTGTACAGCCCAGTTCCTCCTTCCAGGTGAGCTACCTCATTTTCTAGGCAATTTACAGTAAAATTTCAGAATCACTTTTAAATCGCTCAACTCATTGCCCCACAGACAACTAAGCAAAATGTTGCACATATTATTTAGTGTTGTTAAACACTAGTTAACTCAGTAAATATTGACTTTTAATTTGTCAAAAAGAGATTTTCCACCATTCATTTTTATTTCTTCAACTTAAGTCTTTGGTTACTTTTCAAAGGTAAAAACCTCAGTTTCAGGTTTTTTAAACAACTGTTTGTTCCCCGGCACAGTGGCACATGCCTGTAAGCAGAAGTCTAGGAAGCCAAAGCCTAAAAAGCCGTGGCTGGTACCAGAGATCATGGTTCAAGTCCCACTTGGGACAACACAGCAAAACCTATTTTCAAAAAAATAGCTGGGCATGGATATGCGCGCCTGTAATCCCAGCTACCTGGGAAACTGAGGCTGGGGATTGCTTGAGTCTGTGGTCTCCTGGGCAACGTGAGCCTGAGGTTCCAGGGCAAAAATAGCAAGACCTATCTCAAAAACAAACAAATAAATAACTGTTTGTGTGTATGTATATATATTTATGTGTATATATAATATATACATAAAATATGCATAGTATATTTCTTTTCACAAATGTATGCCATTCTGTTAATGACTATGCTGCAACTTAGCCACTCTTTAATTAATATGCTTATCTGCGAAAGGTATAACTACTGGTTTGTAGAACATGAAAAATTCCAAATTATTTAAAAAATGTTCAGACCCATTTCTATTCCTACTAGTAAATTATAAAAGTTCCCTTTGCTCCACACCCTCATAACATCAGGTATGTGCTGATGCACACATGTATGAAATACACGTATGTATGTGTGTATATATGTATATATATAATATATAGTGGGAATGCTTGGTATATACGCAGTCATGTGTTACTCAGTGACAGGGATATGTTCTGAGAAATGTATAGTTCAACAATCTTGTCATTATGCAAACATCACAGAGTATAACTATATAAGCCTAGACGACAGAGTTACGGTTACATGACATGACCTCTTGGGACCACCATCATGAATGTGATGCATCTTTTACGGAAATGTTGTTAGAGATCATTGAATGTATGTTCTGCATACACATGCAGAGAGTGAGGTATCCACAGAAGATTCTCCTGTCAATCTTGGGAAGGGAGACTTGTGGAAGAAGCAGTGAGACATCTTAAGAATGCTCAGTGGGTCCATAAAGAGAAAGGTCACAGAATGATAAGGTTGAGCAACTGAAACATTGTTGGCATCTTTATTTTGGCCCAAGTAGGTACTGGCACCAGGATGACCAGTAAGTTCTGGGTTCCCAGAGGTCAAGCTCTAGTTGTAGCTCAACTGCCCACTGCTCATGAGTAATTGGGTATGGCACATACTTTGTCAGCTTCCTCACAACCCTATGATGTGAATTCTCCCATGGTTTTGTGGCTGACTAGGGATTCTTTGTGACCTTTCCATGGCAAAGCAGCTGTATTCTGCATAGATACATCTGTTGAGCATTGTTGCTTTTACGAGAATTAGGTGAGATTTCATAGGTCCTACTCTCCTCATTCAAACTAGGGCTGCTGGGAACTGGCATCAAAAGAGCAGGTACATGGTGATAGCAGATTGTCTGAGTACAAATGCTAATAGTAGCTATTTTATCAAATTACTGAGTCCTGGGCATGGAACTAGGTGGGAAAACTGAACCTTGGACTGCATTGTTGACTCTTCAAGGGCACTGGCTCCTGGCAAAATTGGTACTAGAACATTTGGATACTGAAGATCCAGAATAGGGCAAATGAGTTTTCAGGATTTTTGCCCTTCTACCATTAGTCTATATGACCAGCACCTGTGGCATGATGCCTTCCCCTTGAAGTATATGCCTGGGCCCAATGGGTATGTGCATGTGTGAATGGGCACACCTGGACCTAGGAGGAGGAGATAAAAGGGCGGCATGACCCTCGGAGGGGAACACATAATAGAAGAGCTTGAGAGAGAGCACAGGATGAGGGAGAATGAGGCCAGAGAGTGTTGAGATTCCTGGGGGATTGGGGGATACTCCTGTGCCCCAGTTCCTCCCCAGCCCTGGTCCCAACCTGCCCTGCCCTGCCCTGTCTGGTATGTCTGTGTAACTGCTAGAACCAATAAAGGACGTACCAAGAGATTGATGCTTCCACTACAACTAGATCACCAGCAGGATAGTTGCCAGTCTATAGATGATATGTTGCTAAGACCAACCCAGCAACATTTCAGTTCCCTCAATTTCTACATTTTGTGATATTTCTTGTCATGAAGTAAAATCCAGTTTTGAAAAAAATTACTCAGTGAAGCTTGTAGGATTCTCATAGAATAAGTTCAATTTATGATCTCACAATAAAAAATAAATAAGAACATATTAAGATAAATTAATAGAAACAAGAAAAAGGAAAAACAATAAATAGCATTTGGGGAGTCCCAGAAAATTCCAAATATGAATAAAAATTTCAAAATCAGGAATGTGATCACAAAGGTAAATAAATAATAATAGGAATGAAAAGGTAAATTTTGAAAGAATACAGAAAACTTTGAAATAAAAAACCTAGTAGGTTAAATATCAGACTAGACAACAGCTGAAAGAGAATTTACTAAATAAAAGATATACCAGAAGAAACTATTTGGTCGTACACAAAGCAAAAAAGGACTGTCAAATGGGATTTATTTCTTTTTAAATTATGTTAATTGTATTAATATTGATTTACAACATCGCATATATTTTAGGGGTATAAGTTGACACCTCCATAAATGTAGTTTAAGCAAAACTAGTTTAAGCAAAACCACCACCAAAGCAACAATTACCTTCCACTTTTGTCTATTGATTTCTCCCCCCCCCCCACTTGTCATTTTGGTACCCTCAGTTTTGCAGTTTGCATTCTAGGATTAGTTTTGATTGGGTTAGTCTGTTCCCCTATTTTGTTTTTTATATTCCACATATGAGTAAAATCACATGCTACACACCCCTTTTCCTTCTAATTCACTTACACTAATCCCCTCTAGTTCCATCCGTGTAATATAGAATGGCAAAATTTTATTTCTTTTCATAACTGAGTAGCGTTGTTTTGTGTACACATCTTCTTTAACTGCTCATCTGTCCAGTATATTGCCTTCGATAGCTCAGCTGGTAGAGTGGAGGACTGTAGGAATTCATCATCTGTCTGGTATACTTAGGCTGATTCCACAACTTGATTGTTGTAAATTTTGTGCTGCAGATATGTAGAAGTATGTTCATCCCTCTGAATCAATGTTTTTGTATTCTTTGGGTAGAACCTGAAAGGATTGCTGGCTCACAAGGTAGATCTATTTTTAATGTTTTGAAAAACCTCTCTACTATCCAGTCTACATTCTCACCAACAGCATACAAAGGTCCCTTTTTCTACATACCGTTGCCAACACTTGTTATTTCTGGTCTTATTTATATATCTATTACCACAGGTATGAGGTATTATCTCATTTGTGGTTTTGATTTGCATTTTCCTGATTTATAAATGATGATGAGGTTTTTTTCATGTGCTTATTGGCTGTCTATAAGTATTCTTTGGCAAAGAATCTATTTTGCTTTTCTGCTTTTTTGGGGTTATTTGTTTTTGTTGATTTATATGACCTGTGTATGATCTTTGTAGTTCTGTGTTATTAGTCCTTTGTGTTATGTGTAAAAATTTTCTTCCATTTGGTAGTCTTTTTGTTTTAATGATAGTTTCTCTCACAATGCAGAAGTGCTTTCATTTGATGTAGTCCCATATTTATTTTTGCTTTGTATTATTTGACCACTGTAATCAAGTCTCCAAAAACATCCTTAAAACCAATGTCATTTATAAGTTCATAGAGCAAGACTCAACAAATATGGAAGAATTAGTATTTCCTTATCCTCACTGAAATCCTCACTGAAGATTATGATAGAAACCAAGAATTAAAAGTTAAAGAGAGTCTATGGCCTAAATTGTCAACTGGAATAAACCTTAAAATAATAATAAAAAAAGTTAAAGAGAAAATTAATTTGAATATATTAAAACAAATATTCATTGTCAGAACTTGTGGAGTATAATGAAAGTTTTATTTAGAGGGACATGTATATCCTATATGCCTGCTTAAGAAAAGAAGAAAAAAATTGAACATTAAATTGAAAATGTTTTCATATCTTATATCTTCAATATATAAATTATAATGGGGTGGGGGAGAAAAAAAGAGGGAGACTAAAAGAGAATCAAAGAACACACCAACCAAATATCAACTGTGTTGTACAGACTGTGCTTGAATTTTGATTCAAACAATAAAACTATAAAATGTTTATGGATAATTGAGAGGCCAACACTCACAAAGCATTTGATGATAAAAGGAATTATTACTTTTGATATGAAGTGATTGATTTTATTTCTAAAAGTCTTTAGTTGAGGGAAAATGGGTATTGCACTTCCAGATTTTATACTATAAAGTCTTAATAATTAGAACAGCATGGTACTGGAACAAAAATAGACACACAGATCAATGAAACAGAATCAAGAACACAAAAGTAGACCTACACACATTTGGACTGATAATCTATGACAAAAGCATAGAGACTACATGGTAGAACAAAGAAAATTCCTTCAATAAATGTTGCGTAAATTTGAATGTCCCAGACAAAGAATGAAACCAGATCACTGTCTCACACCATATACAAAAATTAACTCAAAATGGATAAAAAAAAAAAACAAAAACTTGGATATAAGACCTGAAATCTGGCAATCCCACTTCTTGGACTCTATCCAAAGGATACAAAAACACTCATTCAAAAAGACATCTGTACTTGGATGTTTATTGCAGTACTATTTACAATAGTAAGGACATGGAAACAACCCAAATGCCCCAAAACAGACGACTGGATCAGAAAGTTGTGGTATATATACACATTGGAATATTATTCATCAATCAAAAAAGACAAATTTGATGCATTTGTGATAAAATGAATGGACCTAGAAGGACTCATGTTAGCAGAAATAAGCCAGAAAGAAAAAGAGAAATACTAGATGATCTTATCTATATGCAGAATATGGTGGGGGGGGAGAGACAAAAGAACAAGGAAAATTTAAAACTACAAACTGTCAGCAGAACAGAAGCATAGAGCAAGGGGAGGAGGGTTGTAAAATTGGGAGAGGAAGAGGCACAAGCGATTAAGATGATGGTTCACAGATGAAAGATGGTAGGAGAACCTCTGGGTGGACAATGGTGTAAAATATACACACACACATATATGTGCAATCAATTAAAAAATAAGAGTAAAATTCTATTCTCAGTATATTGAATTGTTTAATAAACACACATTTTAAAGAGGAAAAAAAAGAACCGAAATCACAAAATACCTGGGGAAAATAGGCAAACAGTTACTGCAAAGCATAAACCTGATAGTTATCTTTAAAGATTCATTGCTGGCAGCAAAGAAAACAAAAAAGAAAATAAACCATTGAGACTACATCAAACTAAAAGTCTTCTGCAGAGTGAAAGAGATTGTTAACTAAAATAGACACACTACTGAATGGGAGAAAATATTTACATACCGTACATCTAATGAAGCGCTGATATCATGGATCTACAAAGCGCTCATACATCTCAACAAAAAGAAAACAAATAACCCAACCAAAAAAATGGGCTGATGAGCTAAAATAGGCATTTATCCAAAGAGACAAACACATAGCCAACTGGCACATGAAAGGAATGCTCATCATCACTTATCATTGGGGAGATGCAAATCAAAACCCCAATGAGATACTGCCTCACCAGTGAGAAAATTCTTTTTTTTTTTTTTGAGACTAGGTCTCGTTATTTTTGCCCGTGGAACCGCAGACTCTCGTTGCCCCGGGGTACCACGGACTCAAGCCATCCCCAGCCTCAGCTTCCCTGGTAGCTGGGATTACAGGCGTGTGCCACCACGCCCAGCTATTTTTTTGGAACTAGGTCTCGCTGCGGGCCCCAGGCGGGACTCCAACCGCGATCCCTAGCCCCGGCCGCTTCATAGGCTGAAGCTTACAAGCATGAGCCACCGTGCCCGGCCTTAGAAAATTCTATATCAAAAAGATTAGAAACCACAAGTGCTGGTGAGAGTATGGAGAAAAAAGAACATTCTTACTATGTTGGTGGGTATGTAAACTGACCAAGCCCCTATAGAAAGCAGTGTGGTGGCTTCTTAAAAGACTAAATTTGGATCTGCCATAAAACCCAGTAATCCCACCCCTAGATATTGATCCAAAAAATAACACTAATTCAATAACAAATTCAAAAGGAAATATGCACTCTCATGTACATAGCAGCACTATTTATAATACTCAAGATATGGAAACAATTTGAATGCCCCCAAACAGCAAACTGATTAAGATATACTATCTATATACAATGGAATACTACTTAGCTATCAACAAAATAAATTTTTGTCATTTGTGCAACATGGCTAGAGTTGGAAGGGATTATACTATGTGAAATAAGCCAAAGGAGAGAGATAAATATCTCACAGTGTGACTATGTGTAGAATATAGAAAAATCAAATAAAGGGCCAGACAAATGCAAAAGTTAAAACCAACCATTGAAAACTAATCATTGATTTTACACTTTCAGAGGTTGAAAATATGGGAATGGGAAGGATTAAAGTAGATTGTGGTGGAGGACTATTGATGCTTTGGTGGAGGGATAGCTATGAGTATACCTTGGGACAGAGAGGGGGAATTTAAACTGCCAAAACACTAGTAAAAAAATAATATACTGGTTCTTCAATAGTAATAAAAATAATTATTAAAGAGGTCTGATAAGATCCCTATAAACTCCCCATTAATGTAGAATAAATGAAAAACTACTGAGAAAAAAGTCTATTAAAAATGCTTTCTGAAATATTTATGTATGAAATAATACTACATCTAAGATGTACTTTAAAATAATTCAGTGGGAAATAAGCTGACAATAGAACTGGGGCAAGTGGCTAGGGAAAGGGAAATATAGGGGGAGGAAGAAATCAGGGAAGGGATGAGCACAAGGAAATCAAGACGAGGGCTCACAGGTGACTGGGAGAGAGTCCTGGGAAATGCAGTGATGTTATATAATTATATATATATATAAAACACCCCCACACACAAACATATAAGCATAAATATGCAAACAATAAAATGATAACTTAAAAAAATTAGTTAAAAAATAAAATTAAATAATTCAGTGGGAATATTACCAAATAAAGACTAACAGTGATTGGTCTATTTCAATTTGTCTATGTAATTGAAATATTTTAAAAGAAACATTAATATCTCATGTGTGTGTCCATAAAATAAATGTGAGTTTCATGCATGTGTGCATAGGCACATCTGGTGTTCTAATGGGTATGGAATAAAGGGAATTTTTATACATTACTAGTAGGAATAAGCATGGGCCAGAACATTTTAAAAATGATTTGGAATTTTTCTGAGAATTTAAATATCTACATGTTCTACATATTATACTTTTTGAACATACGTATTTTAATGAAAGTGGCTAAGTTGCAGCATAATCATTAACAGAATAGTACGCACTTATGAAAAAATATACTACATGATACTCAACATGGATGAACTCTAAAAATACTGGATGGAAAACAACCTAGAATACAACATAGCATGATACCATTTATTAACAAAGCTCAAATATAATCAAAAGTAAATAATATGATAAGTAAATATATATACAAATATAATCGTATATGTGCACCAGTGATAAATGCCCCAGTCCAGGAAAATGACTCCTTTAGGGAGTAGGCTGGGGCCCCAATGGAGAAAGAGGCTGATGTAGATGCATTATTGGCGATGGCCTAACTTCATAGGTTTTCATTAGATTATTAAGCTGTTTAATTCAACTGTGTGATGTGCCATAGTTTGCCACTTCCTGAGGGACTGTCTTCTCTCTGTCAAGCTGCATTCCACTTCTTAGAAATTGGAGGGTAAAGTGTGGGTAGCTCCTAACTCCTGCAATTAGTCTGTGGGTTTTAAAACTGAGCATGTTTTACGAGGCCAAGCCTCGCCCGCTGGCATCTCAGATGGCTCTTTCTCACTCTTCATCTCACTCAGTTGTTATTTTTTCCCTTCTGTGTGCAGTTGCTTTACCATGTTTCAACATTTTCCATGAAGATAATTAACAGAAGAATGAGCTACTGGCTTTGGATAGCAAGCTCCGGGGCTCACTCACTGCTGCTGCGGGACCAAAAGGGAACTGCCTGTATGATTGAGATACTTTGGTGAGCAGCCAGACCTCGGGGGCCCACCGACTGCACCCTCCAAAGTCTCTGTACAGAGGGAAAGTCAGAAAAGCCATGTCCATCTCCACCTCTGCTGGCTATTCCAGCCCAGCCTTCCCAGCCTTGAGCAATGACAGAGCAGGGCCTATCGGCGCCCACAGGACACCTGCGAGTGGAGAGAGGTGGGTACTCAAGGGCAACCTGACCCAGACTGATGCACTAGGCTTACTCCAGAGAAGGACCCTAGTCCCATACCCAAACCCAGCCCCCACCCCTGCCTGATTCTTTTTTTTTTTAGCTCTTTTAAAAAATGTATTATTATTATTATTATTATTATTATTATAAATTTTATTCCAGTTGACAATTTAGGCCATAGACATGTACATAAAAATTCCATAAAGGGATGAGTATGTGGCGGGTTAGGAGGGGTGGAGATGGGAGGGAGTGGTCAGGGAGGGAAGGTGGTGGGTGGTCCCCAGGGAATACAAAGATGTGAAACACATATATTAAAAAATTAATTAATTAAGAAAAAAATGAATCAGTACAATTTCTACGCTGATTCTTTAAATAAAGTTGTATTGGTATATGGCCTTACACATTTCTGTACAGACTGCAGCTGCTTTACCTGCAATGGCACAGTTGAGTAGTTTTCATGACAACTTGACCTGCAGAGCTTCTTAATATCTGGTGCTTTGCAGGATGATTGTATTGACTATCTACTCCATTCTTAGTGCTGAGGACTCTTATATCCCCCCCACCCCCCACTCCCACCCCGCCAGAGGTGAGGCCTTCAATATGAGACCTGATAGCTGATAAGACACTGAAACATGGTGGGGAGAGGTCACTGTAAACACACCTCTGTTTTGCCTTTGGGACACCTGGATTTGAGGCTCTAATCAGCCACCGATGGCAAATCATCATGTTCTCTCTGCCTTCATCTATCATCTGGCAGATGGAAGACAGTATCTGTCAGTCTATCTCTCCAGGTAAGGATCAGATGAAATACTGTATGCCTGAGCTCCTCAAACTTAAAAAAAGCAGAGTCCAGACAAGTGATTTGCAAGTTTCAGCAAGCACTCATTCCCCGGAGGCCTTGTTAAAACAGAGATTAATTACAAGGTCTACCTCCAGAGTGTTGGATTCTGGGGTGGGGCCTAAGAAAACTGTATTTCTCCAATTTTTAGGCTGTGTTATTGGGGCTGGTCTTGGGACGGTGCTTGGGAATCTCTGCTCTAGAATAGTGAGTGGTTCTCCATTGCGTCTGCCCAGTCAATCCCCAGGAACATTTGAAAATCCACACACCAAGGTCATATTGCTGAAAGTCAGAATCTCTGGGACAGAAACCCAGATACCAGCATTTATAAACGCCTTTCAGATGATTCCGATGTGTAGTCAAATTTGAGAATCATTGAAGAGAACATTAATCAGGGACACTGAGGAAAAAGTTGAGTGTTTATTTCTTTATTGAAGCTAAGTCAATCACAGCCTTAAAAACTCAGATCAAATACAGATAAATTGTAGAACAGAAGTAAAATCTGTTTGGCTTCTCATAGTTATTTTCTGTCTGCAATGAATTGCTTGCTTCTTTAGGTTACATCCCTAAACCAAGAGAAGCTACAATTTTGTGAAGGAATTTTGCATTTTCCAAGAAGCCAAGATTGAACATCATCATCCTGGACAATCTTTGTCGAAATCCCACCAGGAATTTGCATCTGATGCAACCACTGATAGGATTTCTAGGGATGCCTCCTCCTGCAACCAGCTATAAATTTATTCCCTCCAAAATGCACTTGATCTATTGCTTGCCTTCACTTGACACCATCATCACATGCCGCACCTGCCCCTGCAATGGTGTCCTAGAGAAACTTCTGGCTGACTCTCCCTGAATACTTACCAACACCATGTCCTGCTTTAGGAAATGTAAAACTGACCCTGTCTTGTTCCAAACCTTCCGCAGCTCCCCATTGCGCTCAGGGGTATGCAAACACTCATAAACCCCACACACTAACTACCCACAACAACTTTGCTACCTTTCAGCCACACATTTCCCACCAGGCACCTCTCCACTCCTTAACGGACCCACACACTTCCCATCTAAGGTCCTTCATCCACTTCAACTTGCTTCCCCAGATCAACTTTCCATAACACCCTTTCTAAGACAGTCAGTCCCCATTCCAATCTAAGTCCCCTCACAGCTCCATTTCATTTTGTAACAGTTTTTTACAGTGCCCACATTTTGTAACATTTTTTTCTCTTCTTTCCTCCTTTCCTCCTCCCCTCCCTTCCTCCTCCCTCCCCTCCTTTTCCTCCTTTTCTTCCTCCTTCCTTCCATCTATATTCATTTATTCCTCTCAAATCTAAGATCCTTTAGAAAAGGGGGTTGTGTCATTTTGTCCTCCATTTTGATTCCAGAACCAAGCACACTTGGTAGGGGTTCAGTAACCATTTATAGCAAGCAAGTTTAGCTCAGTACTACCATCAGCTAGCCTTACCTTCTCTCTGTCCCACATAGGGACAGGCAGTGTAGGGTTGCAGTGCCCACAGCCCAGTGTAAGCTGGGGCAGGAGTGAGTGAGAGCCGGGTCTCTTGGGGTACGGCTGACACTCATTCCTACCAGTGCTGCCATGTAGGTCCATGGTTACTGGCCCTTCTAACATTTTGAGAGATGTAGAAAAATCCAGATTTTATGTGATTTTAAGATCTTGGCAATTAAAAGAAAAAAAAACTTAAAAAAAAAATCTAGCCCTTGGGGAGGCCAAACAAAACACATAACACATCTGTGGGCTGAACCAGCCTGAGGCCTGCCAGTTTGCAGCCTCTACTGAAATCCAGATGGACTAAATCTATGGCTGTCCTCTGATCTACCAGCCCAGCCACCCTATCAAAGGGAGGACAGAGGCTAGATATGGTTTGGATTATCAGTGTTTCCTAAGAAAAGATAGTCCTTTGAACCATAAATTCCACTCTGAACTTCAAGGGCTGAAGGCTCAGCAACGGAGCAAGCTCGCCAGTCTGCCATTCATACAACATTTCTTCTTACCTGGTGTGTGTGAGGACAGTGCAGACCTGAGACCGGGCTGGCCCCACAGGCCCTTTCCTTACCCAGCTCTCTCTAGCCAGCCCTCTAAGTGCCCCAGCTTCCCTCCTGATTTCTACTCACTTCACCATTCCCCTCCTGACTCCCTAGAAACCTGCTGGCTCCAAAAGGTACCACCTCCCCCCCCCCAGGGGCCTGGCAGAGTTTCATCCTTCTAGCTCCCCTTCCAGGAAGTAGCAGCCCGTTTGTGAGTCAGCGGTTTGGGTGTTGGTCAGCACCAGCAGTTTTGTTATGCTTTATTTTACTATTTTTGCTTTAATTAGGTGTTTGTTTCATTGCTGTCTATTCATCCATCCTCTACCCATTCATCCATCCGTCCATCCACCCTTCCATTCACCCATCTATTCGATTTCCTTTCAGAGACATTTCAAAGTAAATTACAGATATCAGTACGCTTCTGGTCTCCAAGGCACACATTGTAAATACTCAGTATTTGTTCATGTATTTTGAGATAAAAATGTTATCTTCAATGAAATGCACAAGTCTTAAGCCTGTAGTTCTTGAGGTCTGACAGATCCATACACCTGAACAACCCAGACACCTATCGAGATACCAAACACAAATCATCCTCCCAGAGACTTCCTTCATGCCCCTTTCCCTTGCAATCCCTCAGCTCACCTTGTGAAAGATCTAGTCCAATAGATTGCAGCATAGGTGAATCTATCTGTTCCAAAACTTCATATAAATGAAATTATGCAACGTGGACTTTCGGTGCAAGATTCCACTCAGTGTAGTGCATTGAATTCATCCAAATAATGAATTTTATGCTCCATTGTATGTTTATCAACTTTTGTCTAGTTTTTGGATTATTATGAATAGAGGTACTATGAGCATTCTTGTACAAGTTCTTGGTGTTCATTTCTCTTGGGTATAGTCTATAGTTCATGGAAGAACTGCTGAATCATAGAATAAATAAAGGGGTCTCCTGGTTTTTGGTTGGGGTTTCCATTTGACCAAATGATATCAGCTGAGTTTCTCCTATAGGCCAGACCTGGCTGGAGAAGTCCAGAAAATGGAAAACTGATCTTGCCCTCCGAGAGCTTGCCTTCAGTGATAGGACAGACAAGCAGCTTAAATGACAACATGTGGGAAATGAGCTCACTGTCTGTTAAGGAGAGAATGAAGGCAGCAACCTGGCATGCCCAGATTTCTGGAAGGTAAAGGCTGGGCCATCCAGAAGAGCTTCATTTAGGAGGTGGAGCTTGAGCCCCACCTGGAAAGACGAGCAATAATTGGCCAGACAAGAGGAGATAAGAAAAACAGGGGTCAGAAAAGGCCAGAAATAAAAAACTAAGAAAAGACAAGTCAGTTCAGCCTAGAAGCAGAAACTTGCATAAAATCAGACAGTAGGATGTTTGGGGCACAGATCATTGACTATCAGGCTACATTGTTTCAGGTTGTGATAGGTTGTCCTTCTGGGGGCTCAAGGAACTGAGTTATCAGTAAATTTAACCCCAAACCATACTCTAAAAATGTAGGTGCCACCATGGAATTTTCAGTTTCTTAGAATTTCCAGCTGCAGAAATTAAGTATGTCACTGTGCTGTGACATCTGAGTCTTGCCTCTTAGCATTGCTGTTAGGGGGTTTGGATTCCCAAGAACAGAACAGAGCAGACAACCTCCTGTCCCAGGATCAAGCGGTCACCATCATGGCTTCTGGGACCCACCCAGTTTGTGGCTCCAGGTGCCGGGCTTCCTGGCCTGGCCTTAAAGGCTGGGAGACTGGCTCAGGGCCAAGACAGTTAAATGAGAACACCTTTGCTGCTCATGTTCCACCCTCTGCCGCTGGTCCTCAGAACAACATGTTCCGAATGGAGCTGAAGGCTCCCACATGACGTGAGGAGCCCGCACTCCCTGCCTTTGGCAATCTTTGCTAGTCAGACAAACCATCTCTGACAAAACCAAATGTCTCCACTCCGTAGACTCTGCGTATCTTTTCCAGACTTAGCAAGAGCACTACCCTCATCAGAGCTTTGGTTTCTGACTCAGAATTCTGTAAAGATGCTCAGATGGCCTCCGGCAGGAGAAAATCTGTTGACCAGCTCTTGTAGATCTTGCAACATGCTTGGGTTGCCAAGGCTCAAACCAGCCTGTGTGTGAGACTACAAAGTCTCCCTCCAAGGAGATGTGCCCTCTAAGAAGAAATGGACAACCTGAACTGCTAAACACATTGTTGTGGACCAATGTTACCTCAATAAAACAAACACACAGAAAAAACGAGCTGGAGAAGCATGGTGGCCATAACATATGATTTTGGGGGCCTTCACCCTTCACTCATGATTTCTCTTTGGTCCTGCAAGACACAGCTTGCTGAAAGGGCTCTTCTTTGTTTCAGATGTACCAGCTCTGCTTTCATCCTGCCTGATGGTGGTGAAGACAGTTGCCTAAAGTTTGCAGGGTGGCTGGGCAGCTTGTGTGGAATTGCGGGACCTTTTGTGAATGTTTCTTCCCATCTCCTACGGCATGAAGCCTGCCAGAGCAGGAGACCAACTGACCAGACTTATTCGTGATTTCCTGTTCTAATATTAAAAGTTACAATGATATGAAATATATGTATATATAATTTTTTTTTTTAAATGTTCCTCATACCCGGAAATCCCTGTCCCAGTACATTGAGATGGTTGGTGACTTTGTAAATAGGAGTGGGCCTGTGGAACACTTTATCTGAGTAAAGTTCAGGCTTTTACATTGGCTGGTTAAAAGAATTCTTAGAGGTACTTGCTGACAGCCAGCTGGAATTGTAGGCCCTGAAGACATGGCTGCTGGTTACAGAGAAAGAGTCAGGGTGTAGGATTCAGCGACAAAGACAGTTTCTGAATCAATTATCACAGTGACAATAGGTCCTATATGACTATTCTATTTGCAAATTTCAGCAAAAGCAAGTTACAAGCACCCCGTAAACTTCAATCTGTATCCAAGGGTTTGGATGTCAAGTCACTGCCCACCTTTGGAGGGCTTGGCTTATGCCCTGGGCTGGGTTATTAGAATATGCCCCCCCTTTCCCACCTAAATTAAAAAAAAAAGGAGGACAGTGCTTTGGAAGTTGCTTTATTGAACTCTGCTGAGTCAAAAGGAGATAACTAGGCTGTTTTTATATCTAGAAGTTTTTATATTCTCCCACACATCTGTTTCTATCTACTAAATTGGAAAGATCTGAGGTCCTTTTCCTCGCGGAAGTCATTTTTGTCCCGAAGAGGTGAGTGAGGCTCCTTCAAAAGAGATCACAGAAGCCATTGCTATGTGGATGTAGGTCTACACAACTGGTCTCTTGAGCCACACACAATCTCTTTGAGATGTCAAAGAAATTTTGGGCGGTCCACTGTTCCATAGGAGTTGGGCCGAACTGTCTAGAAACAAGTCTTGTAAATACACCTATGTCAGACTCGGTGTTCTAAAACTTTCCCCCATCTCTGTCTCGCATTTGCTCTGCTATTACAAGAGTGAATCTATTACAAGAGTGAACCATTGACAATAAGACCCATTGTCCCTCAAGGATGTGTAGCTTAGCTCAGTACTGAGGGGCATCTGTCCTCTACCACAGTGTGAGCCAAAACATACAATGTGTTCTTCACAGAATGCACAGGGGGTCTGAGTTACAAGGAAATAATTCAATCTAGTAGGTTAGGGTGAAATTGCCAACCAAAAGAATTATTTATGAGATCATCCAAAAACCTGGATGTGAAATTAATTCCATACACTATAACTCACCACAGACCACCTTGTCCAATATTATTTTTTTCTAGTAATATGATCTGTCTGGTATCATTTATGTTTCAGGCAAAATGAAAACAATACAACCATCATCTAGAAATTAAAAGCATTTAAAATAAAATTACCTAAATCTGAAATAAAAAAAGTTATATGAATAGGGCAAATTTTAAGCAAACTTTGCCTGTTACAAAAGAATTCATTTTAATTGAAGAGTCTAAGTATGCTCTGTAACAATTATCATCAATCAGTAAAGAAAGGGAAGTTGGGGGAGTCCAGTTGAAGCAAAACTTTCTAAGGTACTCTTATTCCAAGTTCAAAGCTTTGTCCCACCAGGTCACATTCTGGGTACCCATGACACAAAAAGGACTATACTTGAGGCTTTTGTCCTCGTTTCCTGACCTACCCAGAGTCTAGTAGCCAAAACATAGCACAGCCTCTCGTCCTTGAGGAGCTTTCATCTGAGGTTTTTAGAAGAAGTCAATACAGAAAATAACCTAAGTGCCCAACAACAGAGAATCGGATTAAAAGATGTAGTATATATACACAACGGAATACTACTCAGCTATCTATCTATCTATCTATATAGATAGCTGAGTAGTATATATATATTATATATATATATATATACACACACACATATATATATGATGAAATCTTGCCATCTGTGACATCATGGATGGATGGAATTGAAAGGGATTATGCTAAGTAAAATGAGTCAGAGGGAGAAAGACATATACAGGATGATTTAACGCATATGTGGAATAAAGAGAAAACAAAATAGAACCAAACCAAAACAATGTCTAGAAATGCCTGCAGAACTGAGGCCACTAAAGAAGGGAGGGGTTGGACACCAAGTGGAAAGGAGACCCAAAGGAAAACAATAATGGCATATGGGTGCTCTAAGGTGAATGGGGTGTGGTGTTGCATATCTGAGGAGGTGTGAACCTATCCTTCTGAATCATATACAGTGATGTAAACCAATGTTACCTCAAACAAATAAATAAGTTAATATAGATGAAGCAACAACAAAGAGTAAAAGCCAGTGCATTTTGGCATCCTGAGCTCGAGTGTAATGCTGGTCAGTAGGGTCTGGAATAGGTACAGGGCCGAGCAGAGTCACAGTGGACTGGAGAACTGGGAGACCTGAATTGGTGGTACTGTATAAAGCCACAACCACACAGTAATTGTAATCAAGTGACATATCATGTAACTAAAATTAGCCCTCAATGCAAGAAAGAATGGGAACTTAGCCATCTGAATCCACCTACTCTTGGCATCTGGCCCTATCATATGGAGGCTGACTAGAAAAACAAAAACCAAAAAAGAAAAAAAAAAAAGCTCTGACTGCTCTGTTTAGCTGACTGTGGAGAAATAGCCCTACCCCCTCATGACTCTCCTCCCTCATTTGGAGAAGGCCCTCTTTCCTCTAGTTCAATTTTCTCAGTCCCTGTGCCCAGTGCCACACCAGACACTTAAAACATCACTTCACTGTATACAGCTGCAACAAGGACACAATAGAGAATGCCAGTCCTCTTGTTCTGCTTGTAATGTTTCTGTGTCACAGAGATGGAGGTCAATGGACAAGGTATATTTTTGTCAATTGACTCCAGCTATTGGGTTAAAGTCATATGACAATTAGGAACGAATACTGCTGTCTATTGCTGCATAACAAACCATCCCAAAACTTGTGATTATTAACCTGTTTCATTTCTTACAATTATTGCTCTGGTACATCCAAGACAGCCCATTCATTTGGCTTAGCAGTGGCCTATCCACATGCCTTGGACTTTTGAAACAGAGACTGGGCTTGGAACTTGAGAAGCAAAAAAGAGAGAGAAGCCCACTAGGGAAGAAACAGAAAGTTAAATCCAGAAGGCTAGGCCTGCAACTGGCACAAAGTCACTTCCACCCAATTCTGCTCACGTAGCAGCTAGGGAGCAGCCCAGACTCAAGTGGCAGAGAAATCAATTCCATTTCTCAGTGGAGTGAGTGGTCTTTTACAATTCTCTTCAATCTACCATACAGCCTAATCACAGCCTGTGCAAGTAACTCAACAGAACCCTGCCTGTACACACACAAGTTCCACACTTACAACCGTAGTCCTCTGCATAGCCCTCATCAACAACTCCCACACTGGGCTCACTTCCAGTGGGAGTTACACCAATACCCTCTGCTTCATGGTTCTGCTCTTAAAGTAGAACCCCCATCCATCCAGAGGAGAAAATAAATAAAAGCAGGCAGAGTTAAGAGCACAAGCTCACCAGAACGCAGCAGAGTTACTGCCTAGGTGGAGAGGGGAAGTGCCAGGGGCAGCACGCTGAGGAGCCAGTACCCATCACAGTTGCTCCATCTTCAGAAGCAGCCAACACAGGCCTGCCACAGGTATCCGGAGAGTATGCTGATTTAAGTGAGATTCGCTGATTTACAAGTAATGTGGGCACAGCTTCCTTCTACAGAACTTATGGCACCAGAGCAGGCACCATCTCTGGTGAGTGGGCAGATTACAGACAACAGCGTCCATTCGTCATTAAATATTTGGACTCACATTGCCAAATTGTTCTCTAGAAAGTTTTACAGTCCTTATATTTAGTGTACTCATATATCAAGTATCTCAAAGACAAATACACTTAGGAATTTGCTTGAGAAACTGTCTAGGCCTTCAATCTAGGCAGCTGCCTTCCTTGCATCTTCCTCTTCCTCCTTCCTCAATAGGGCTGTGATAGTCATTGTGACTGTCAGATTTTATGGTGTTTTTTTCCTTTTTCATTTTCTCACTCACTTCCTCGCTGTGACTATTTTGGCTCTTTTCTTACCATTTTCATTCCTCCTCGGACTCCTGCGCCTGCTCTTCTTTCTCAGATTATGTCTTCAAGGATATTGCTTTCCGTTTATTATTCACTCATTCCAAAGTGTTTGTGGGAGAAATGTCTTGATTTGCATGTCAGAGGTTACCACCCATGTGGTTATTGCTCAGGAACACCTTTCTTTCAACATGGAGGCAACTTCCAATCTTTGAGATGGCAACTTTAGTTACCAGTGAAAGAAATTCCTCTGGATGTCTTACAGGCATATCAAACTCAAGTTCAGCACTGAACTCAATCCCACCTGGCTTTTCCCCTGCACCTCCTATCTTAATGCATGTGACTTATGCAGCTTCCTGAGCAAGGAAAATGAATGGCTTCCCTCCTCCCAGCATGTGGTAATGAATCTACCTTCCTTGTGCTTCCTGTTCTCCCTCCCTACTATTTTCTGTGTCTCTACTCCTCTTTCTCAGAGTGGTGCACTAAGAAAAATGGACTTTGTAAAAGGACACATATAGTGATGGTACAACTTACAAATAGTAAATAGAATGGAAGGGATAAACTGCCTGTTTTTACACTGGCCAGGATGGTGAGAGGTATTTACTTTTTCTTTACCTTCAAGAAGTTTATTACCAATAAAATCCAAATCCAGTTTGGGCCTGATGTTTCAAATTCACCTCCCCAGCATTGGTTTCCCTAAATTCTGGGGATACGTGTGTCTTTCTGGGTCACTGGTAGGTTTCTTTTGCTCTATTCCTCTGGTTCTCCGCGGAGTCTAGAGCAAAAGGTGCAGCATGAGGTGTGTGGGAAATGTGTAATCACTTTGTCATAAATAATTCTCTGACCTGTGGGTCATTCTGGCCAAACAAGTCCCAAGAGGCATTAAGAACCACAGATATTTGGCTTTGTGGAGAATGTATCTCAAAGATAATCCTATTTTCTGAGTAGCCCACAGGAGCTTCCTGGAGCTCCTCCTTACTCCAGGTCTCTGAGACCATTAAGTTTGGCGTAATATTTATTTGTGTCCGCTTTATAATTGTGTTTAAGATGCCAAAATTCCATGATGCAAAATAGGGCCATGTCTTTCTCATTCCAGCCTCTTTCTTCTCAGCACTGAGTAGTATCTGACACATAGTAGCTAATCAGTAATTATTGATTTTGCTATCAATTGACTTTTGCTTGACAATAACTCACACTTATTGAAAGCTTACTCTGTGCCACATCCAGTTCAAAACACTTTATAAGTATTAACTCATAGCATTAATTTATTAGACCCACATAACAATGATGACATCCTGACTTTCTACTTGAAGAAAGTGAGGTTGGAGAAGTTAAGGTAACTTCCTTGGATATACATAGGAGATGGAAATTGGGCAGGAGCGGGCAATAGTTGCGGTGGTCTCGCTGAAACAGTCCAATCAGTCATGAGAGTGAAAAATGGCCCAATCAGACTCTAGGGTGGGGCACCCTAAGTGTGGATTTAAGCCAAGGTCAGAGGGACCTAAAAGAGGTGGGGTCCAGTCTCAAGTGACCAGTCTCCAGGGAGCATGGTCTTGAGCCCCAGAGTGTACACTCCAGTCTCTGAGAGAATTGCTCCAAGTCTGAGCAGAACCATCTCAGTCTCTGAGGCAACTGTTTCATCCACAAGCTCCATTCCTGGTCTCTGCAGAGGGGGGACCAGCAGCCACATTCAGCAGCTGACTGCTGAGGAAGAGAAGCCCAGACCTTTGCAGAGACTGGGTCTCTGGTCCCGTCTCTGACATTGCTTGATGGAAGCACCAGAGAGCTTGGGTCTGGTGTATGCAAGAGCTGTTTGTTGGTGGGGCAATCCTGGTGACCACTCCTGAGCATAGCCACTGTCCAGCACTACTGGCACTCCGCTTGTCTGGTGAACACTTAGCGGGTGAGGTAGCTGGCCCCTTGTGGCTACATTAAGCTCTTTGTTTTTCCCTTGTAAAATAAACCTCCTGGTTACTGAAACCTGAGGTCTCTTGCAAGTGTGTGCACAATGGAAGAACCCCCAAACAGTGTCCTGTACTGGGCACTGTCCATTGATTCAGCTATAGCTCTTGATGTTAGTCTTTGTCTCCCTGCTTAGTTTTGGTGCCCTGTGTGCATCCAGTTTCAAAATTAGTGAAAAAGTCAAAAGATGAATGTAGTTAGCCTGACTCCAGAATTCCAATTCTTACCCATACCCTAGATGGCTTTCTTGGGAAAAGGCAGATAAGGATCATATGTCAGTATTCAAAAAAGTTGTGGTGGTGGAAGGGATAGGGGTTCACAAAATCTCAGGTACCATGGGGACTCACCCCCATGGAAAGGAAACATGCTAAGTGGATTCCAGCAGCACCTTAGTTTTATTTTGGCCAACCCAGGTTACCAAACTAAGGGAAGCAGGACTCCAGGAAGACAGTCCTTTTGATATAAAACCTGGATTATTGGCCTGTGTTTCTTTTTAGTACTACTTATAAACTTCGTGGAAACAATGGAAGCTGCAATCAATTCCTAATCAAGTTTATCTATTTAGATCTTGGTCCATTTTCTCTAAGTATTTTGCATCCATTTCATCTTCCTATTTGATCTGGGCGCTCGCTGAGGGTAGACACCTTACTTTAATTGCCATTTGTCTATTACAATTACTAACTCAAAGGATACCCAACCCACCCATGTTTTCTGACTTGTTGACAGATTGGAATTTTCTTAAAATTGGAAAACAGAAAGTCAAATATATTTATCCAGCATTTTCAGGAGAGTAGTATCTTCTTCACCTATGACAGATGCAGTGGCTACAGTAGCAACTGAATGCTTGAACAGCTGCTGTACATGATGTTCTGATACCTAGAATCAAATTTAGTTTCAGGAAAAAAAGAAAAGTTCTGACCTTCCTTGATAACAGAGATAACCCATCAGTTAAATTCCAAGTTCACATCCAGACATGATCTTTGCCAAAGGTGGGGGCTTGATAATCATCTCAAGTTGGTGAAAGAGAACTTAGTTCCTCTCCCTCCACTGGAAGGATGAGGAAGGACCAGTGGCTAAACATTTGAAAACTACTACTCATGTAGAAGACTTAAGGGCAGATTCAAGAGGAAACAGAAGACTTTGACAGCTCATTCTTAAAGCTAAGGTGAAGGCATTTAAAGACTTACCTGCAGGGAACACTTAGTCTGTTCCAGTCACAAATGCCTTCTCCAGAACCTCCTACTTCCTCATTCTTTACTGGTCTAGCTTGACTTCCTCATCCATTTCTGAATCTAAATTTTGGATTCTTTCTATTGTCTGTCTCCTTCCACCTACTTAAATAAAGTTTCCTCCCTCCTCTGGGCTTCCCTGAAGACTCTTGAGCAAAGACTAAAAAAAAAAAAAAGAAAGAAAGAAAGAAAAAGAAAAAAATTAGACAGCCTCAATCTCTACTAACAGTTGTAAGAATCAGAAATTCCCAGACAGTTAAAATCTGAGATACCAAAGGCAGGACGTGACTTTCAGTCTTCTGGTTAATGTAGAAATTGCTGAGGGTGGATAACTACTCTGCAATCTAAATTTCTCAATATTTGTGCTAAAGGTAAGGAGGTTTTGAAAATATATACTAATTTGGGATTGCTGGAAAGTTTTTTTCTCCTACTTAGTTTCATGACTCATTCGAGAGAGTTTTGCAACTCATCAGACCCTTGAAACTAAAGACTGAAAGGATTAAACAAAACCAAACAAAATAGTACAGACTGCACAAACCTGAGACCAATCTCCAAGACCAATTTGAGAGACTACTGCTCAGTTGTTTAAGCTTCATTGTTGATATAAAAAATAAGAACAAATGATTATAATGAACCTTGCCCCCTGGAAAACAGGGCCAACACCTATTGGATTGTCTCCGAACACAGTGATTATCTCACTCCAGTAGCTACTCCCCTCTGATCTATAGAGGCAGAATTGCGGCAGCCATATTTGTTGACAGTAGAACAAGTGTGAGTTCTTGGTTCAAGGTGGGTTAATCAGAGTTTCCTTCCTTTGACTTTGGAAGTGAAATCAAGAGAGTCAGTGTTTCTTCAGATTACTATAAATTTGGGTTCTACCAGGAGCCATGTTCTCTCATATGTGTATTAAAGAATCAGGAGTTGGGAGAGGAGAGGAGAGGAGAGAGACAGAGAGAGACAGAGAGACAGAGAGAGACAGAGACAGAGAGAGACAGAGAGACACACACACACAGAGAGAGAGAGAGAGAGAGAGAGAGAGGAAGGAGAGGAAACAGGGAAATACAGCGTTCTGGTTTCTCCACAGCCTTTCTGGTTCATGTATCTATTTCCTTAGCTTCTGTGAAATACCCTTGTATCTTAGTGATAAATTCCACATAACTGGTTTGAATAGTTTTTTCCTACTTTGAACCATAGTTATTTAATTAATATGAGTGGAATTTTCCTTGTGGGTATTTAGTAAGAAAAAAAATCTCATATTTAAAAAGAAAAAATTCACAATCCAATAGATGTTAAGACACAAAGCTTGAATATAAGCATGCCACTAGTAATCGAGTTATGAAAGTTAATATAAATTAGCACTCCAATGCTCTTAGGGACCAACAATTTATGTAGAAAGGGGGGTCTGGGAAGGTTATGTCCCTTGCCAAGGTCATATCTGTGTCTGAATCAGCTCTTTAGACTCTAAACTCCTTTCCTTAATACCCACTAACCGAGGTTGAAATATTGTATTAGTTTTACATCTTGTACACTTTAAAAAATAGACCACATCCTCCTGCATATTCTTATCGCTACTTTTTTTGGATGAAAAACTAAAACCTGAAGGTATTAAGTGACTTCAACAAGGTTACACATTAACAGAAATGGAATTAGAGGTTCATTTCCAGGTAAGGACTCTACCAAAGGCCACATTTCTCTGTTCATGTGTCTCCCTCACTGTGCTGAGACTGGCAAATCCAACATGGCAGGGTGTTTTGTGACTACTTGCCTATTCAGCAAACATTTACTGAGTACTTACCATTTTAGGGGGAGCACTGTTTCCCAGGCCAGGAGAGACCATGAGGGATGAATTCAGTTGATCTGTTGAATGTAGGTAAGTTTTAAAGAGCTTTAAGCCTAGTGTATATGTATTGGGGGTGGTAGGGCAAGGGTAGTCACTAGATGCTTGGGGTATGTGGGTGGAGGTGAGATAAGGCCAGCTATTAGAGTGAAAGCAGATGTTGATAGTGTCACCAGAATACAGTACAGCACCCAGAGCATAGTAAAGTAAGTGAAGGGATCAGCGATTCTGCACTGAAAATGCTCAACTCTCCATGTTTGTTCTTTGCCTGCCTTCCCCTCTAGCTAGAATATGGTTCTTAAGGGTGAAGTAGTTTCATTTGTTTATTTATTTTCTGAATTCCCAGCATACATTCAAGTGTGATGGGGATCCAGTCAAGGAAGCTTTTAGTTATGTTGAGAGGTATGAAAACATGAGAAAAGTTTCCCGTTTGAGGTAATTTCTATACAAGTCTTGAAAAGGTGAGATGGTTCTCCATGATATCTGCCAGAAATAGACAGTTGAGTTTGACCAAAGCTAGGGAAATCTTTGCTTTGAAATAGATATCACCATGTCCCTTTTTATAAAGATATCTCTCTATGTTTATAGAAACACAGGAATGTATCTGGGGGTGGGAATTGGAATTAAATCTGTAGGGTTAGGGAATGCAGAAATTAGAAGATGGAGCAGAAGCAGAACCATGAATCTCCATGTACCCAAAATCCTTTTCAGAGGATTTTGAAGAGAGGGTTACAGACCTGACAGTCTTACTATTTTTTAATTATTAAGAACCATTATAGTCCCCCTGGAGTGAAAGTATAACCACAATCAAGAGCAGCCTATCTCTGTCAGATAAGAAGTGAGATTTAAATTTTTTTATTGAACATATTTATCCCCTAGTTAGATCATTTATTTGTCCATTTATTCTTGTATCATTTGCAAGCAGCTATCTCATGGTGGGGTGTTTTGGGGACACTCAAAATACAAATTCAAGCATGATTTTTACCATTAATAACTTGTTAGCTCTGTGTGCAAAACTGTTGGGTTTTCCATCATTTTTAGTTGTAATGATAACACAGGGGAAGCAAGTGGAGATTAGAGACAAAAAGCAAACTCTGGGCCATTGCAGTGATAATTCAGTTGCAGCAGGATTTAAATATCAATCAATTTGCCTAGACCACATTTTGAAGGTCATGTATCCTGAAAACCTCGGTATAATAAGGTAAGTGTTTCATTAATCTATTTTTATTTTATGGTACAGGAAATTGGTTAATGCTGTCACAAATAATCACTGTTGAGAATGTTTGCTGGGGAAGAAGAATACTAAGATGACTTCTCAGCAAGGTCACCCCAGGAAAGGGGAGGAATATCCTTGTTACAGCCTGATCCGGCAGTGTTACTATTGGTCTTTGCCAAATTGTACTGGAAGGACTGGTCAGAGTTCCAAAGTGCAATATTATATTTCCAATTAAAATGTAAAAACAAACCTTTTTCATAAACACATTGGCCAAAGCACTGGGAAGTGACTACAAAGCTCAGTGCTGATTGAGAAAAGCTGAAAGCAGACACTGTAATTGATAAAGGAGATAAGTCAATCTGTGTCCTTTAAAGAATAATGAGTTCCATTTTTCATCAAAAAGATCTCCTTGTGCCGAAGAAACATTCTTTCAATAAATCTACTTAATGGTTTCCCCTCTAATGATATATAACATTGCGCTTTAGAACCAAGCATCTTAGCAGGGACTGCAGGCCACCCAGCATTTGCATTGCTAATTCAATCCCAAGGAAACCCAAATGGTTCCCAGGAAGTGCTGCTATTCTAGGGAAATATCTGAAGTTCTTCCTGGGCTCTTCGAGTAGGTAGATGGGATAGAATTTTGAATAAATATCCTATCACTAAACTTGAGATGCTGTGTAAATTTACATCCGCTGCCCCCTCACACCATGCGTGTTGAGGGATACTTCAGCTCTGAGGGATGACTCGTTAGATAGTTCACGAGTTAAATGCTTCAGATACTTGGGTTGTGAGAACTGATTAGCTTTGTTTGCTCCTGAGCTCATCACTCTCCCACAGCCCCGCCAGCCTGATACTGTTTGGTCTGCAGGCTGAGAGAAGTGGGCTAAGTTTACTGCATTTGCTAAACTGAAGATCCACTTTCACAGATCCTGCCTGAAGTAGGACTGTCTACTGTCCTGTTCCTTGGCCCATCTGAGGGCCAAAGCCTCAGGTGGCGAAGGCTGGGCCAGGAAAAGGCCTGTTCTCATCTAAGCAAATGATTTAGAGCCCTCCGTGCCCTGTGTTGGGCCTCAGGCATTTTTTCTCAACTGAGCTTACCTTTATGAGCTTCAACTTTGTAAATGTGCTGTTATCTCCACAAGGACCCATCTTTATGTAACAAAACCCATTTCCTCCATGGGCACCTGGCCCTTTCAATACTGGCAGACTTCCCCACATGGGAATCATTAGAAACAAGCCTAGAGTTATTTCCTTATGTTGCTGTTTGTTTACTCTCCAGTCGCGTGTGAGTCAGTCACATCATGATTTGTGCTGGTTTTGCTTGTGAAATCTTACATAATTGTACTCCTATTGTCGTGCCGGTCGAGCAGTTAGATCATATAATGTTTTCTCATTGCACAACGTTTGCAATCAATAAAGAGAAAGCCTGAACAATGAGGTGACATTGGTTGGTCAGGAACTGGTCTCCTAGTCAGCCGGGAGGCGGCTCTGCAGTTTCGCAGATACGCCTGTGGCCCGAGGAGCCGGACCTTCTGCTGACGCCGCTGCACAGGGTGACGAGACCGGGTGGTGGCCTCGGGATGGGTTTCACTGAGGTGATATTTAAACGCTGTGTGTCAGGGAACAAAAGAACAACAATGACAACACTTCACACAGAAACCAACCAAATTTTTACTGCATTTGCTACACGCTGGATTCCCACATGCTGGTCCAGTGTGGCTGGCTACAAGCTGGCAAGACTTTTATGGCTCCTCCAACAGGCTTCCCCTTCCTCACCATGTACATTATTTATTTTGACCCGACTCATTGTCCCCCCCCGCTCCAGAGGCAGTTATTAACAACACTCTTGATGCACATAGCAAGTGGCTACACACACAGATGGGGGTGGGTGCGACTTCCACAACAGAACGTGGAATCCAAAGAAATGGTTGGTGGAGGCAAGACGCCTCCTTAGTGGTTAACAGTATTAATGGAGCTCCAAACCCACAACTGCTTTTTAAAAGTTTGATTTTAATTCCTGGAGTATACTGAAGCTAGTTATCCCTAACATGATTTCAGTTTTAATCAACTATCTGACCTGATTTAGAACCTGTATGTTGGCATCCATCTTTGAGTAGTGCACCGTGAAGGTACTCACACAGATACAGGATGAAGGTTATAAATATTTGCATAAAAAGAGAAACGGTGTGACTCTATATGAAGACAACCATCACATTCCACAGCACGTCATTGGTTAATTTTTGAATCTTCAAGCATTATTTAAAATGAGAGAGAGAGAGAAGATAACTGAACACAAGCGCCACAACAAAACAATCATTAACAACAGAACCAAGCCCCACTTCTCTAGTAATCATTTAAAATTTTTACCTCTGTTTCTAACACTTCTCATTAATTGTTATTTTAAGCTCCAGTAGCAGGATCAGATTTCTGCTGCCTTTGGGCAAATGAGTTATGGATCTGATCTCAAGTTCCAGGGGAAATGCTCAAAGTTTTATTTTTCCCCAGTTGAATAAACAGTACTATGTATATTATCTCTTGTGTTAGAATAGTGTTGTCTTCACATAAGACTCAAATAATGGTATTAGTCATTCATTTCCTTAAACACAGACACCCTCATGCGTGCTGACAGGTTTATAAGGATGCGGTGGTAGCCGTGGTTCTGGGAGCTGCTAGATGACCGACTTTGATTTCTTGCAGTCCTGAGCGATGGAGCCCGGGTGTGTCTGGTTATTGTCCGCTTTCTCTCCCAGATGCTGGGCTTGTCTGGAAGATTAATACATTAACAAGAGCTGAAGGTTCAGGGTTGCACGTCTTCAGACATGTTTATTAGCAGATGGCACACAGGATTCAAAGGTCACCACAAAAGTGACATTTTAAAGTGAAACAACAATATTTATGTTCAGATAGTCTACTGATGAGATCATGTGGAAATGGTTTTGATTAAATTAGCTTATAAATGGTTGCCAATCTATAGACAACTTAAAATGCCACGTCTGTTTACCAAATGCTTTCTTCTCACGCTCTCACCTTTTAAATATTAATGGTCGAATGCTGTTTTAGAGGTATGCTTATTTAACTGTAGGATCAATGTTTCTGGTTAACATCCTGGGCTATCTATCTTTTCATTCTAAAACTGTTATCTCCTGTGTGTGTTTTGAAATCTCACCTGCTATTACTGCTTTGAAAGACTTTGGGTTCTACCATGCAAATACAATTACTTTCTATTACTTTACTATACATTGGGTCTCTAGAGAGACCTCAAATTCAGCCTCTTAGGTAATACCTGATGTTCAATCTCATAAAAAAGCCAGGAGCTGGATTTCAGAACTGCTTATTGTAGCTGCATTTTTGCCTTGGCTGCCCTTGGGAGCTGCACTTTTGTGGCCACGTGTGCTTGTGGCTCATAGAACAATGGGAGAAACAAAGCACAAGGAAGGAAAGAGGGCCCCTCTTCTCTATTTCCTTTTACTTTCCTCTCTCCTGTGCCCACAAAATAGCAGGAAAGAGTGAACATTTTTAATTCAGAACATGGTTTAGCCAAGGTATGCTCAACAATATGAAGTGAAAGACAATCCCATTAGGTTTTGCATGTCTCTGTAGTTAAGGAAACTCGCATAAATATTTCCAACAAAGTCATGAAAATGCAGAAATAATTATCAGTAGACTATTAAAACACTCATTAACAAATTGTAAATGAATAAGATGACATCTACTGTTTCTACACTTAATTGTAGAAACTGTATTTGCACTTATTTGGATGTTTTCACAAGATACAGATATGATTGTCTTGATTTTTTTTCACGTTATTATCTATCTTTTTTTTTTTTTAACAGATACAACATTACAAATGTAAGGATATGATAGGGGATTTACTCACTTTTCAAGAGAACCTTGTTCAATATTCATTGTCCCATCCATTGGATCTAGTCCTTGTTCAGAAAATTGTTTCAAGGCACTTAAAGCTGCCTAAAAATGAAAACAAACATACAAATAAACAAGAAAATCTATTCACTGACTTTAATATAACATAGTTGTAGAAGAAATCTGAGCTACATAGCTAAGACTATCAACTTCATTATCATAAACACTTTTTTGCATCACTTAGAAAAATTACATTTGAAAGGTTATATTATCATGGAGCGATGTATATACTTTCTTTCTTCGTTTAGGGTGGTGGGAAGAGGATTCCCCCAAGTCTAAGTCCTTATCCTTTATTCACCATTTCATAAACTCACAATATTTTACTTGCAAATTGTAGCCCATCATGCTTTGACAGATGACTTTGTACCATTTTTTTTCTCACGTTGCTCAAACTGTACATTCTCTTCCTTCAGATGTGTGAAATAGCAGAGTTTTCCAACCTGAGTACTCTTTCCAAAGTTAGTAATGTTGAATTTCATTGATATCTAGTCCCCACCAGATCAGAGAATGTGAGCAGAGAAATGGGCCCTGGACATGCATGCATAGCGAGGGAATGGCATGAGGGTATCCTGTGAGGAGAGAGAAACCCTCCATCTTTAGCTTCTAGGGGCACTGGGGAGGCAGGCCTGGCCACAGCAGAGCCTCCCGAGGTGTTGATATGCCCGTAGTGCGTGGGATACTGAAGGGTGTTGACAGGCTGGTGGAGCCTTGCTGGATAGCTGGGAGGCACAAAAAATGTGCTGCAGATAAGATCTACATAACTTGTTGACACTCTTGTGCATGTTCCAAATTGCTATTTCTCAGAATAAGAATTTGGTTCTTCCTCCCCTCCTCCACACCCTGCCAGTTTTGAGCATGGTCAGAAAGGGCTCAGTTGAGCCTGAAATAGGTGTGAGCAGTCAGGGTTGTTTGAATTTTGGAGATCCTGCCGGGTCACACTTTGAGCATCTGTGTCTTCTCAACTGCCTTTAAAAAAAATGTTAACTTTTGTAATTTCCTAGATTTTTATCACCAATGGCTCAGGACCCCTTTAAAATTTTTTCATTTGTAATATTCTTTGGTTTTGAATTTTAAGTTCAGACTTTTTTTTTTTTTTTTTGAGTTGTTTTAAGTTTGCAGGGAGAAGAGGGCTCCATGAACTCTCCCCTCTGCTCACAACTCCCTATTCAGGGCCCCTCATTCTTGGTGTCCTGCATTAATATGGCCCATTTGCTATAGCTGATGAGCCATTATTGACACATCATCATTAACTAAAGTTCACAGTTTACATTAGGCATCACTCCTTGTACTGCTATTCTCTAGGTTTTAACAAATGTGCACAGTCTTGTATCCACCACTACAATATCATGCAGTGATTCACTGCTTAATAATCCCCCATTCCAATTGTTTATCCATCCTCCCTACCCCTGCAAGCCCCTGGAAGCCACTGGTCTTTTTTCCTTTCTAAACAGTTTTGACTTTTCCAGAATGTCATATGATTGGATTAATACAATATATAACCTTTTCTTTTTAATTTACATATATATATATTTCACATCTTTGTATTCCCTGGGATTCATCTACCACCTCCCCTCCCTGACCGCTTCCTTCCTTCTCCCCACCCCCTCATCCCCCCCCCCCCCAGTTGTGTACTTTAGTTTGGTTGTTAGCTTGTTTTGACTTTTCCTCCTGGTCTTTTGTTTGTTTTTCCTATATCCCATATATTAGTGAAACCATTTGGTTTATGTCTTTTTCTTTCTGACTTGTTTCTGCTAATATGATATTTTTATAGGTCCATCCATGCTATCTCAGATTCATCAAATTTGTCATTTTTAATTGATGAGTAATATTCCATTGTGTATATAGACCATATCTTTTTCATTCATTCATCTGCTTTGGGACATTTGGGTTGTTTCCATGTCCTTGCAATTATAAATAGTGCTGCAATAAATATCCGAGTATAGGTGTCCCTTTGTATGTAACCTTTTCAAAGTGACCACTTCATGGCTTGATAGCGCATCCCTTTTATCACTGAAAATATTTCATCATATGGGTAAATGTACCAGTCTGTTTATCCATTTACCTGTTGAGGGACTGCTTGGATGTTTCTAGTTTTTGATGATTATACATAAAGCTGCACCCTTTGCAGATATTTGTGTAATTGTCATAATGTGTTTTCTCCCTCTCCCTTGGTTTTTCTCTTAGTCACTTAAACCATAACTCCAATAATCAGCCCAAAGGGAAAAATATGTTCTTTTCCTTTTCTTTAAACTACTCCTTCCTCTCAGCTCTCTCCACTAGTCTCCACAGTAGGAACTGAAGGCCCACTCACATCTGCAGCCCTGATCTAGCTATGCTGGCCTAGGGAAGCCTCACGTAGGCTCTCTGTTTTCTCCCCATGTTTACACCATCCAGCAGCTGTACAGGCTATGGTGGCAGGTAATCGCTGACCTCAGTTGGGTAAGAGCAGTGGTGCTATGTCCCTGGATATAGTTAAAGTTGAATTTTATGTTTATTTTCTATATTTAAGTTCTCACCCCTCAACACCTCAGAATATATTGGAAACAGTGACAACAACTAAAAATTAAGATACAGTCATACTGGAGTGGGGTGACTCCCTAGTACCCAATATAATCAATATCTTCATAAAAGGGGAAATATGGATACAGACACACACAGAGGGAGAACACCATGTGAAGAGAAAAGCAGAGGGTGGAATAATGCAACAGATGCCAAGGAATGCCAGAGATTGCCAGCTAATCACCAGAGTATAGGAAAGAGGCATGGAACCCGCAGAAGGAACTAAGTCTACCAATTCCTTGATCTTGAACTTCTAGCCTTTAGAACTGAGCAACAAAAGATTCTGCTGACTAAGTCACTCAGTATGTGATACTTTATTTGCAATCCTAACAAACTTTTGGAGAGACATCATAATTCTTTAAGGATAGTAGAATCTCTTTCTCTGATAATTTCTTTTATTATCATTTTGTGGTTAATTTTTTCTCATTACAGAAAAACCATAATATAAAGAAGTGAAAAGGAATGTGAAAATAATCACAATCCCACTTATCACGCTTGGTGGTGTGCAGCTTTCTCTGTTCTTTTCCATCCCTCTCCTGTTGCTACATATTTTCACCTGGATCATATTTTAACAGTTTTGTAACCTGCTCTTTTCAGTGAAAATGAACAACAAGCATCTTTCATCTCAAAAGAAAAACGCCAGTAGCATCGATTTCCATGACTCACATTATCCCGGGGACTTCATGAACCTCCTACATCGGGCCAATCTCTACTGCTGGACATTCAGGACATTTCCAACTTTTAAGCCGTGTTGACATGCCAGGACTGCACCAAGGTTTCTGATAGATAAACCTCTGCTTACCACCTCAATAATTTTCTTATGATAAATTCTTAGAAATCGAATCTCTGGGCCAAAGATCACACACATTTTGAAAACTCTGGCTCTGAGCATTCCTTCTGCCCTCACAGAGGCTATACCCAGGCTAGCAGTGTGAGGAGTGTCTGCTTCCCCAGGTGCTTTTGGAATTACCTCTCAGAACCACTTTGTGGGTTTATTAAGCAGATACATTTTGTCATTTTATGACCCCACCTTATTTTTAATTTGTCTATCCCAATCATTTGCCTTGTTTACTAGTCTTGACTTTTTAGAGGTTTGGTTGCTTTCAAAAGTTAAATTCCCCCTTTCCCAAAAGATCCAGATTTAGATAGTTACTTTCCCCCAAAGAAGAAATTTATAGAGGGATCTGACTCTCATTTAGAGTCAATTAGGCGGCTTCTGAGGTCCTTCCAGGTTCTGAAATGCTGAGGTGGCTGGGCAGTTTTCCCAGGTGACTAGGCTGAAAACAGTGCTGTGGGTGTGTACATTCCTTGGGGTTGTTATGTGAACCTGAGCTTAAACCTCACATCATGTGTGTGCACACGCATGTGTGTGTGCATCTATCTATGAAAGGTCAGGTTTTAGCTGGTGGGCTCCATAGACCAGTCCATGCTGATTGCCCGACTTACAGGCTGGGGCAATGAACTTAGATTTTTTTGTATGTTCAACAATTTGGACAAATGAATAAGTCTTTTGCTCTAACCCATTAATATGTGAATTATTGGCCAGAGCGTAGCTTTTTATCAATCACTTCCCAAATGGACTATTAACGAAGGCTGCTCAGTGCCCAGAAATTTAAATTTCAATGTGATATTGCTGAATGAGACTCTTGAGAGTGCCAGGGCTTCTTGATCCTGTTTTATTTCCAACAGGGCCAAAATGAAAAAATTTTTTACTTAAAAAATATTATTTATTGGCTAGTTGTAGCCCATTTTTACTAGTTGCTTTTAGAATATGCAGACCTTAGTGTAACCTGACTATCAGGAATCAAATAACTTGCCTCTCCAAGTCAGGATCCAGTAAACTGCTCTCTTCCACTTGAAAAGAGATAAACATACAAGAGAAAACCTGAGTCTCAGGGAGCAGGCACGGTGTTTTAACTCTTGCAAAATCTCCTGGATGATTTTATCATCGTGCCAGGCAGGTCCCCAAGCACTATTAAAATGACTGTCATCACCGAAAGAATGTTCTATAGACTGGAATGGCGGTGTGCTCTTTAACGCGATGCCATAAGCGGATTATCAAAATTCTTGTGTGTCTGTTTCCTTCCAAAGGTATGCTTCCAGGCTTCCAAGTAACATTCTCTTATCTGTCTGATGAGATAATTCAACCCACATCTTATTGATAACTCTGAATACAATCATTTATAAATATGAGAGGATTTCTGATTTTAAGAAAGGCAACGAGGGTGATTTATCTTCTCTGTAAACACCATTTGAGTAAGAGCCATCATTTCATGAGCATCACTCTGCCATTGTTATAAGACCCAGCCCTTCACCTGTCTGATGTCAGGTGTCACCACAGTCCTGCTAGGTAGCCCTCCCCAAAAGGAAGGCAGTAACCTAACTGGATCTCACACAGCCAAGAAGTGGGAGATTTGAACCCAGGTCATATTCTTGATCACATTATGTATTTCCTCCAAACTTTGCTCACATTCAGTCTACCTGATTCAGTATAGCTCTCTTGAAAGTCATTATTTCAAAATCACTTTAAATTACCTCTTCCGTATTCACCCTACCCATTATTTCCACAATTACTTGAGATAAAACAAACAGGTTATTTTGTAAGGAAATTAGGGGAACACATGGTCAGTTAACAGTCACCAGCCTTCTTGCTGTTCTAGGTTAAATTCTGGGGGTTCATTTAGCACTTCTGTAAAACATGCAGTTTGGGCTAAAGCTAAATTACTGTGGTAATTATTCTGACACTTAGAATTACACAGTCACCACAAATAGAGTGACTGCATTTTGCTTGTCTTAGCTTTCTGGGTGTACTGAATATTGCCCCTCACTCCCTTCTCTATTCCAAAAACAGTTTATTTCTTACCTCCTGAGATTGCTGGTAGGAGGAAGAAACAAAGGTCAGGATTTGGAGGTGGGAGTATTTTAAATTCCTTAGTGAAAAGAGGGACTGGATGGTAAAGGTAAAATGGACAGGAAGAGGTAGAGCATTTGGCTGTGATTTCTAGATAGCGCTAAGCCAGGTATTCTAGCAAAAGCAGAGATGGCGGGAGCTGCAGACCAGCTGACTCCTCTTACAGGTAACTAGGTAACTTGTCCAGCTGCTTCCTCCCATTCTCACCCCAAATTCACCACCCTCTGCTTTCTCAGAAATTATGCATTATAGATTAAAAAATTCCATGAAATGAGATGTTTGCTTCACGTTCTATAGCAACATGCCCTCAACAAGAGGATTAAGCAGCAGTGCCCAAAAAAGTCACATTACATTTAGCAAGATCTAATAATTGATTTTTCGAAGGAACAATGTATAATGGAAAGACTTTGAGAACAAATATTAAAATTTAACGGTCCACAAAAATGTTTTACTATGCAGTATCTCCAACTCTGTCTACAAGATGTAAAATCAACAAAAGCCCCATGTTTAAATTACTTGAATTGAATAAATGGTTACTTGCTAGAGGCCAGCTACTTTAAAAAAAATAAGAACATATTATAAATATGCTACATGTATTAAAGGACACTGTTTGGAATGAGGGGAAAAATCAAATAACCTTCATGTGGGGAGATTTATTTGAAGTCTGATTACCAAGCAGGTTCTACATTGTCTATTGCTGAGAAGTAAACAGATAACAAGATGTTCAGCTGCTACCGTCTGCAGTTCACCCTTTCAACATGGGTAATTTGCTGTGTGATAAATGTAAACTAATCTTGGGGAGTCGTGGGAAGGCAGTGAATCTGGGTTCCTTAATGAGGAACATCCTGAGTGATGCTTAAACCCAAGTTGTGTAACTTCCCACACACTGTGGATTTGAGAATTTCAAAGATACACTAACATAAGTACCCAGTACCCTCCATACAGCTTTGACCATAAACAAATAGACAACGAAATGGTTTCATCTCCAAGGTCAGAAAATGTTTTCCTGTCAAATCAAAACAAACGCACTCAGTATCCATTTGCACGTTACCACAGCCTACCAACTGGAATCTTATTTAGCTTCATGACAATTTATATGCTCTGGGATTTTTTTCTTTAATTATTTCAAGGCAATACACGTAACCTTGTTTGAAAGGAGAAAAATTACATAAATATTTTAAAGGAGTGGACGACATTTTCTTGTTCCGATCTTTTCAGCTCAACACTCATATACATTTGTATATGTGTTTCCCACAGAAGGGAGCATCTGTGTAGATACATCGAAGTATTGTTGTCTCTAAAAGATTTTATAACTGTTTTGTGAGTAAAGCACACTGGTTCTAAACAGATGACGTTACCACTTTATGTATTGCTTGTTTTGTGCGTAGTTATAGCAATGTCAGAAACTTGATGCCAACAAGGTACTTTGCATGACTGTTGGTCTTAGTGAGTATGCACCCTGTGCTCACGGGTTTACATGCCCAAGAATGGAGGTGGGTTTTTCCAGTCATCTTTGTCACTTCTAACTTTCCTTTTGTCAGTTAGCAATTAGTAAACAGTGCTGAAACCAGTGCCTTATATACCTGCTTCCTTCCTCGGGCTCTAAAAATTTTATATGACAATGCTGGATATTATAGTCAGACTCAGAAGCAACAATGGTCTTCATTAGCAAAATGTAAATTTTAATCACCCTTTATAACATGCGATTCTTTTAGGAGTCTTTGAACACAGTGCCCAATGGGCTTTTTTATTTCTTTTTTTTTCCATTCCTCACTTTTCCCACTGATTTTATATCCTGAATCCCAGAAACAGACAGGTTGTTCCTATTAAAGTCCATGGTAACCACACATGGCTGAATGTGGCCTTCATTTTTAAGTAAGTCTTACAGGTTTGTTTTGCTTTGTTTTTTCTCCCTAAAGTGCTTGCTCATGTGAACTCTTTCTTGGAGCAGATCTAACTGCTAGATTAATTTCAGAAGGCATACAGTGGCCATCCATGCAGCTCATTAAATCAGTCTCCTTCAGTGAGAAAATAACAGGCTTCAATTGTTAAAGTCTTCATTTGCCATTCAGGTGACTGAAACATCAGAAGGTTCTTCAATAAGTGTAAAGGCTAACTGCCCAAAGAATGTGAATTTTAATGTTTCTACGTTATAATTTTCTTGCTTTACAAGGTCTATAACTAAATGCCAGCTTTCTCTTTATATAAATTGGCGAAACTAAAAGGTAAAAATTGTTATTTCTAAATATCAATGCATTACAATAGGATCCTCAGTCAAGTATATTTCAGATGAATCAGTGATAGCATCTTAAAAATAAAATGAAAAGGGCTCATCCTGAGCTTTAATTAAGCCTGCTTTCTAACAATTTCATTATACCCTATCCTTTCCATTTATGCTTGCACAGTCCTGTTGATTCAGGTGATTTCCATAAAATTGGTACTTTATGGAATGGCTTTTAGAACAAAAGGATGTCAGCCTGCTAAGGTAATGGCTACTCTTTTTGAAAAGGAGGGAGGGGCAACAAACACTAAGATTAGACATTAGACAGTCAACTGAAAGAAAGAACAGGAATTTAGACTATAGAATTTGGGGAATTAGTACAAAATTGGACACTTAAACTAAAGATTTAGCCGTCACCTTTATTTCTTCAGTCAGAGCCTTGCAATGGGTAATCCATGTAACTGCCAACCTTGACAACAATACATAGTCAAATTTAAAACAGGATTAACTGTGCTAAGGAATGTTTTCAATGTATTTAGAACAAACTTGAGCTGCAGCAGCTACACTGCCATGCTTTCCTCTCCAACCATACCCTTTCTATTTTACCAACATCATTCCTTTTTAAATCTGTCCTTTATTTAATTTTTTGTCCTTTTGATAGTGGGCAATAAAGGGCAATAAAACCAACCAAGGATAGCACCCAAATAGTTTACCAGTCACTGTCTGAGCTCTTACACACACGCACAATTGCAAGACCATTCAGATTCAGGGAACAACAATAATGGAATTTATTTAAAAACAAAGAGGAAAACAAAGAGTCACTGAGGCCACATGTAGTCAGTTATCTTACCCCAGTTATTGTCCAGTGTTTTGAAGCCCTAAGCAAAAAAGCACCCTACATGGTGTCCTCCTACCACTGAAAACCCAGAACAAGTATTCTGAACAACAGGTCATGTGCCCAAAATAGCATCTTCCCTCCAGTGAAGACCCGAAGCATGTGGCAGCAGGTCAGGGAATACATTACATGAGCACAGCAGAAGGTGTTCACTCAGGCCATCAAAATGCACTCACAGCAACAACAGATAGTGTCAGACAGACGAGCAAGATGGAGAACAATCACAGCAACCAAAAGATCCGCCAAATAGCCCACATTCACACAGCGCAGCCATACACAAACATTGGGCCCTTGCTTTCCCCTCACAGCTGTAAGGGAAACAAAGCAAAACTTGCAAAGCTTCTCTCCTCCAAGGTTGATTGCTAGAAGCTTCTTCACATGTCCTTTGGAGAATAGCAACCACAGTCTGGGAGATGTGTGTGGTGGAGGCTGCAATGACTGACCCCGGGAATGGCCAACTCTAGGGACTGCTTCTACAGTGCCTTACATCACTATCAGAGTCTCCACCCCTGCCAATTCTTCTTTGTTTCCTTGTATCTCACCTGGAATATTCATCCTCACCTGCATCCTTTCCTCTCCCCCCAAAAGGGCACCATCTGTTACAGTCTGGCTACAACCTAGTCTTCAGCCCCTGGTTACACTTTACTTTTGCTTCAACAACAATGTCTCCTTTGTAATTGCATTTAGCAAAACATGGTGACAGTGTGGGTGGTTCAGTGGTGGAATTCTCACTTGCCAAAACATGGTGTCTGACACAAATGTCATGCTGCCCATGAATGGCACAGCATCACTCTTTGTGCTTGGCAGGAAAATGCCCCCCGAAGATGTGTATGTCCCAACCCCCAGAATGTGAATGTGTTACCTCAATGGCAAAAGTACCTTTGCAGATGGGATCAAGGTGTGAACATTGATAGGACGTTATCCTGGATTATTTAAGCAGGTCCAATCTAATCACAAATCCTTAAACCAATGACATGAAACCTTAAAATCAGAGAAACTTTCCTAGCTTTGGTGAGAGAAAAATGAGACTGTTGAAAATGGTGAAACAAATGCAGCATTGTGGTTTTGAAGATGGAGGAAGCTTAAGAATGTGGGTGACTTCAAAGGACTGCAAAGACAAGGAAACCAATTTGTTCCTAAATCTCCCCCATGGCAGACTGCTGTCTGATTTCTGATTTACAGAACTCTAAGACAATACATTTGAGCTGTGTTAAACCACTAAATCTGTTCATTTCAAGGGGGAATTGTATGGCATTTGGAGTCTTCCAGGTGTTGATTAAAATACCAGCTCTACAGCAGACCCTCTGTTCCTTTATGCAAGTTTGAGTCCCTTTTTCATCATAAGTAATTTGGACACCCCAACATCTATAGCACTGGATTGTTTGAGGGGTTAATGCCTGGACCACCATGGTGTTTATTTCATAAATGAGGGCTTTTATAACAATCCAATTTTATACATGATACTTTATCTCCAGGTTAATTTATATTCAGCTTCCTAAATATTTAAAATTTTTCTAACACATTGCTCACCAATCATTTTTTCCTAAGACAGCCCTATCATTATGCCTCTCCTTTAGTCAAAAATCATTAATTACTCTCAGTCCCAGCATAACCGGTATTCTTGGCCTGGCACTCAAGGCCTTCCAATGGCAGACCTCTTCCTAACTCACACCTCCATTAACCGCAATTCATCACAGCACATAGCTTATGTAATATTCCATGCAGAATGTGATCCCCAGGTCAGCAGACCAGTCACCAGCCTTGGGAACACCTGACACAGGGGTCTGTGTTATCAACAAGCTCCTTGGCCAGTTGGCTTTGAAACACAACAACATTTAGGAAGCCCTGCCCCTATGGACCTTCCACTATGGTCAGATCTGTCTACCTCCAGTCTGCGGAGATTTCTGAGTTTTTCTTCCTATACACTGAGATCTTTAATTCTGAGGGATGGATTTCCATGATTCCCAGCCTGTCTCCCACCTATGAAATTCTGAAATCCCTAGACATTCTCTCTTGAATGGTGAGTCTTTTTAAATTGTTTTATTTGATATCTCCCAACACTTAGCCAGGTCATGGCTGTTGGAGCCCATTTCCTCTATGAAATCACCATTTCGTATAGATAGAATATCGTCAAGAAATATTCCTTGATAGCTTTTCCATCAGTTTCCATCTGAAGCTCCTCAGACGAGCGCTCATGAACACATTTCCTCTATTTTCTATTTTCAGAGCAATGTGTCTTCATTTGCTTTTTCCAGCAGCAAGGCATCTTCAGAGTTTCTCTTCATGGAGGCTTTCTCTCTTCTCTCAGAAATCCCACCTGGTGGAACTCCCATTTGATCCAGCAATCCCACATCTAGGAATTTACCCAAAAGTGACAAAAACTCTAATTCATAAAGATACCTGTACCCGGATGTTTATTGCAGCATTATTTACAAGAGCCAGGATATGGAAACAACTCAAATGCTCCCAAAAAAGATGAACGCTACAAAAAGTTGTGGTATATGTCCACAATGGAATTATTTATTTATCAATCAAAAAAGACAAACATCATTTGCGGCAACAAGGATGGAGCTAGAAGGAATCATGCTGGCAGAAATAAGCAAGAAATAAAAAAGAAATATTGGATGGTCTCATTATATGAGGGATAAAGGGAAAACAAACAGACAATAAAAAATTTAAAACTAACTTTCAGCAGAATTGAAGCACAAAGGGTGAGAGGGGGATGGGGGAATTGGAAATGAAAGAGGCGCAAAAGATTAAGACCGTGGTTCATGGGTGACAAGGTGGAAGGTGGTGAGAGAACCCTGGGGTAGATAATGATGTAAAAAATTAAAGAAATTGTACCCACAAAATATAAAAAAAATAAATTAAGGGGGAAAAAAGAAATTGCATTTGGGCTTGAGGATTTGATTTGGCAAGATTGAGAAAATCTTACATTGCAGTTATTTCATACTTTTCATTGGAATAGTGTATTAGTGAATTGCATAGACCAGGGAGGTTAGGAGGAGTCAAGCAATAGAACCTATAGGGTTTTGTTTAATTCTGAACATTTGGTTATATGGAAATACAGTTCTAGTCAGAAAAGGCAGGGCTTGCAGGCTTGTTGATTCTTTCACTGGGTGAGGCAAATCAGAAGCCCACTTGGTGGTCATCCTAGCATTTAAATCACAGCAGGAAGGGGACAAGATAGGACCTTCATCTTCATTCTAAATATCTCCTTTAGCCCCTTACTTGATCACATATACACATGACTATATATAACTACTATATATGTAATATATATCACATATGTAATATAAATTATTATATATAATGTATGATTTTATATTAAATATATAGAATATTATATATAACAGAACTGAACCAGATCCACTTCTAGTTCAATCTTCACAACACCACAAGTAGGCTGGAGTCTCATTCACCAGCTACAGAGGGGCAAATGGAAACATGCATGAAGCAATTTATGCAAGACCACATGCTTGTTATTGATAGATCTGGAATTTGGATCTAGAAGGCTTGGCTCTGGAGTAGAATTCTTTACTCTGTTTTACCTCCTCTTAATCCAGTAAGTGGATGTACCATTCATATGCTCAATAAATGAGATGAGCTAAAGCAAGGAACAACAGTCTGGGTACAGTATCTGAGAATCTGGGGCTCCCCCTTTGTAAGAGGAAGTCAAGGGGATAACTCTCCTGCACTACAGTCCTCAGAAGAATGAAGGATGATGGGAATGGAAACTGAGAAGGTACAGAGCTACCAGAATTGTTTGGGAAAGAGACAATGGTGACCACAGACTGAACTCAGGGCAGCAGGATTAACCTCCACAATCTCCATCATTTAGATGAACCATACTGGGCTAATTCAAGGTCACCATCAAGACTAGAACCTATATAGCTTGGGATATGATCCTCATTGGACTAACCAGAACCTACAGACAAATATATGTGAACCAGAAATTTCATATTTTCCCCCAAGATTCAATGGCTGAATTTTCCTTGGCTTTGAGGACCCCAACACTTCCTTTTTCTCTTTTGTCACTGGGCCCCGCATCTAGTCTCCTTAGGTGCTGGCTTTTTTTTTATCTTGACATTTCAGCCCATAGCTGGACCTTTTATCTTTTCTCTCTAGATGACTTCGCTGAGGTATATGGGTTAAACCCCTTATAAATACCCATATAACTACTGATTCCAAAGTCCCATCTTCAGACTGGCCTTCTGCTTCAGACTTCACGCATAGGACTGCCAAGTGGATGTAATAATTAGATGCCCCCAAAACATTTCAAACATACCCCAAATCAAACTAGTGATTACCAGCCCCCAGAGCACTCCTCCCTCAGGAAACAGAAATTCCCATTAACCAGAGGCTCAAGCAAAAAACCTTGGGAACCAATCTTGGTTACTTCTCATCTGCAGCATCTAACCCATGGTTCTTCTTTGAAACACACCCAGAATTCAACTAATCATCTCTGCTAACATCACAGCCGAAGTCATCATTATCTCTTAGGGATACTCATGCAGTAGTTTCCTAGTTTATCTCCCTGTGTTTTTATCTCTATACAAGTAAAGTCTATTCTAGCCTCCCACTATATCCAGAATGGCAGACTTGAAAGGTAAATAAGAACAGCTACATCCATTCTCAATACACCCAACCACCTGCAAACACTCTTCTTGCTTTTAGAATAAAACCCTAAATTTTGACTTTGGCCAACTCGACCAACAGATCCTAGCACACTCCTCAGACCCCACAGAACTACAGTAACTTTGGTTATTTGTTCTTAGCACATACTGACTGAGTTCATTCTGTGTGAAGGATGTGTATATGCTTTCCCCTAGACTCTTCTGCCAGGATTTTACAAGTCTCACTCCTCACTTCATCCATTTCTGTATTCAAATAAGAACCTATATGAACTACATCATCCACTCCTCACTGATGCATTTGAGTGTCCTCATACTGCCTAATTTTTATTTATTATACCTAAATTTTACTATATGTTTAACCATATCCTTGTTTATTGTCTGTCCCCATTAGAAGTTAAGTTCCATGAGGGCAGAGATTTGTTGTTTGGCTTATTGATAACTACAGATATTTACCAACAAGAATATGTTCCAAGAAATGTATCCTTAAGTGCTTTGTACAGTGCAATTACACAAACTTGATGGTATAAATAACTACGCACATATGTATGGTATAAGCCTGCTGGGTCCACAGCCTTTTAAGTGGTCATTCCTGATCAACCATAATTAAGTAATGTGTGACTGTACCAGCATCTAGAGTAGTAAATAGTGAATAAATACATTTTGGCTGAAAGTCTAAAAAATGAATGAATGGTTAAAACCAGTGACTATGTTTAATCATATCTTGCCACTTCATATATACAACATTATTAATTCTCAGAAGTTCCTTATAGAAATTAAAAAAGATAATTTTCTCACTTATTAAAATTCAGAAATAAGAATTCATGTGATGTTTGAAGGTCAATTATTTAGCTTGAGTTCATATTAGCAAAGTATTGGTCTCACAAATGCAGAGAGCTAAATATCATGATTGGTCTCTAATTGACTGTTCCCATACATTATACATTATGCCAATTACACTGCTGCAACTTTGCAAGAACTTTATTAGCATTAATGTCATCTTTTATTAGAAAGAACTTTGTTTTTAAAAATTTATTGAAATGCAAAGCCATTCTGAAGTTCAAGAAGTAAATTACATCTTTTCTAATTACAACTGAAAGAAAAGCACATCAAGAATAGTATCACAAATCACACTTGGTTTGGTCACTTTTAGAAACTTCATTACAAGTAATTTTTAAAGTCTATGGTTAAATAACCATCTCAAAGGAAAAATTACTTTCTTTTCCTCAAATCAAAATTACTTGTTTTAGAAAATCAGGGCTACATTAATATAATCAAACTGCTTCATTAACATAATCAAACAAATAAAATCAAACACAAAGATTTACATTGTGTATAATTATGATCACAAGTGGGCCCCCTTCTCCTATCTCTTCTTTCAAATAAGAAAAAATACAATATTTTTGGGGATATGGTTTAAGTCAGCCAAATAAGTAAAAGTTCTCCTAAATCGTTTCAAGAAACTGCTGGGATCCTAAGGGGGTTAACACATTGTAATACAGTCAAACACAGTTTTTTGGTGTGTTTTTTTTTTCCTAATTAATTGACTGCAGGTAAAGATGTAAGGCTGTAAGGATAAGAATTTATGTGATGCTCAGTGATGGAATCCTAATCCTTTTTAAGCTGTAAGCATGACAACTGGCTGTTCCTAACGTATGTTAAGAGATAGACTTTTCTTTCTTTCTTTCTTTTCTTTTTTTTTTGCTTGAGACTACATTCCCTTTCAAAAGCAGGACATTTTTCTTCTTTTGCTTTCTAAAGATATCATTATACTCCACCCTTAAGGTTAATCTTTTAAAGACCCCAAAAGATAAGAGAGTGAGTCTGTGATAGATTTACAAATTTGAAGCAAAATGTAACATGAGGCATTCCAATATGCAATTTCAAATCAAAACCTTCACTTAGGCAAGGGACATTATATCAACCAACAGCATTCTTTAGAAATGCCTGGCATTCAATTGGATAGAATTATATATCGAAATAGATTGTAGGCATATTGCAAATGTTTTCCCTCTAGCATCTGGTAGTATCAAAGCCCAGGAGAAAGAGTGGGTAACCATGCCAGAATTTAAAAGTTGCCTTTTGGATAAACGTGTGGAAAGGATATGAATTAAGTTATCATAAGGCTAGAAGAATTTGCTGAAGGGAGAGTGGTGCTAACGGCACTAAGCTATTTGGAATATGATAGCTTGAAAATTAAAATGCCTTGTATAACTAGTATTGTTAGCTGAATAACAGTAAAATAATATTTCAAAGGAAGAAACTTCATGAATAAAACAATCATGCTAATCAATACTAATCTGTAGTATGTATAGGAGCTAAGATGCAATGTAGGTTTGAGTCCCAAAGAAAATCAGGAACCTCCTCTATGAAACCTTTCTATTACTGAGAGTGATGACTTATGATTTCTGTGCCTTTTGTTTTGCTCAAGGTAACTGCAAAACAAAAACCAGAATCCCAATGCTCAGGGTGAGTACACTTGGTATTTCTGGGTAATAGAAAGTGAACACTTAGCATCCCAGACCCTTTCCCTCTTGTCACTCTGTCCTTCTCTGGCTAGTATTATGGTCCTCTCCCTTTAACCAGTAGCAGTAAAAATAAAATGGAATATGATGCACAGGGGGATTTTATGAATGAGGGCTAAAACCCTTAACATTCCATTGGTCAAAACACAGGGGCATGATTTAATTTAACTCTGATTACACCCAGCTCTGGGTTAAGAAATCAAGACTGACTGAGAACTGAGGTGAACAGGATGCAGGTGTGATGAGTCATCAGTATCTACCACAAGTGGTACTAACTTGTTGAGGCACTTGTATTCCTTCTCCTCATATTGAACTGTAAGTACCTAAAACAGGGCAGAGTTGGGCCTTGTTGCAGTACCTGGAGTACCAACATTGGCATGATGTTAATACTCAATTTGTAGGTATGGATGTATGTTGCCTGGTTTAAAAAACCCAGCAGATTCACTTGCATAACAGTAATGGTCCACACTCTAATATTGCCAAGAAATATCTTGATTTCTCTTTCTTTCTCATAATGATCTGTCTGTAAAAGCATTTACAGGGGGCACAGGGATGATGTGCCGATAGTGGCTATGCATCCCTTCCTTTGTTAGTTCTTATTGTGAGGTTCTGCAAGAAGCGTTTACAAGAAAATCCTCCTAATTTCTCTGATAGAGGCAGGAGAGGTTGCATTCTTGAAATACAAAGGACTGTGTCTAGTCCTTTGATTGCTAGTGAACCTCAACATCAAGAATTAAAAAAGGAAACTAAAATCTTTATCAGGGATAAACCTTTTATCAACTGAAAAAGAAGTCAGATGTTACAGGTGAACAAGCAAAGCAATAGAACTCGATAAAAATCTAGAAGCTTGTTCTATCTCATTTTGTTTACGAAGAGCAGGGTCAGCCCCTGTATTTACAGACAAAAAAGGAAGGGATTTCTGAGGAGTTTGCAATGAACTTTGTTATACAGGGATGAGATGAATCCTAAGGAAGAAACTGAGGCAGCACACAGCCTCACTTATTGTCTTTAAACAGAATTACCATTAAGGGAAAACTGATAAGTTGGACATCATCAAAAGTTAGAACTTACTTTGTGAAAGACCCTCTAAGAGAATGAAAAGACAAGTTATATGTTGAGAGAAAATACTTTCAGGCCATGTGTCTGACAGAGGACTAGTAACTAGAACATACAAAGACTGAAAATGCAACAGTGAAAAACAAACAATTCAATTAAAAGATGAGCAAAGAACAGGAAGAGTTGATTCACCAAAGGGTATCAGTTGGTATATAAACACATGGAAAGATGTGCATTACAGAGACAATGCTATCACTACAACCTATTTAAATGGTTAAATAGTAATAGCACCACATACTAGAGAGGATTCAGAGCAATTGGATCTCATATATTTGTGATGGGAAGATAAGATTATCTGTTACTCTGGAAAACTGGCAGTTTTAAAACCACAGCAACAACATAAACTCACCATACAACCCGGCAACATTCTTGGGCATTTATGCTAGAGAAATGCAAATTGATTTTGACACAAAAATCTGTACACAAATGTTTATAGCAATCTTATTCGCAGTATTTAAAAGGAGTAACCGAAATATACCACAATTAATGAAATAGTAAACAAGCCAAGTTACAGCTTGTAATACGAATGCAATATCTTAAATGAGTCTCAAGAGCATGAGGGCTGAGTGTAAAAATTCAATCCTGAAAGGTTATTTACTATTTAATTCCATTTTCATCACATTGTTGAAGTTTGGAAAGTGTAAAGATGGAGAAGAGATTACTGGTTTCCAAGCGTAATGATAAGGGTAGGAGAAGGATCAGCAAGAGGTCAAGCGTATAAAGGGAGAGCACCAGGGAATATTTTTGGTGCTGGAAGAGTTGTCCTGATTGCAATGATGTTTACACAAAATTACACATGTGGCAAACTGGCATAAGCCAACACACATATTCAACCAATAATCGATATTCTGCTTTATAAATAAAATGGAACACTTGGGGAAAGTGGGTACAGCATACATAAGACTTTTTTGTACTATTTTTGCAACCTTCTGTGAATCTATGAGCATTTCAAAATAAAAATTGAAAACAAAATTAGAACTATAGTTTTTGGAAAACCAGTATTTTTAACTTTAAATTATTCTCTTTCTAGTATTTTCAAAAATACTAAAACATTGAGTAAAAGGCTTCTACCCTTCTATTCCAGGTTTCTACCCTTCAACTTCAATCCTATTAGCACAGAAGTAATTGCTATTATCCTCATTTTTCCAGATATTCATATTTCCCAGGGGAGTAAAAACCATATTCATATTTCCCAGGTGAGTAAAAACCTTCTATCCCAGGTTTCTACCCTTCAACTTCAATCCTATAGCACAGAAGTAATTGCTATTATCTTCATTTTTCCAGATATTTTGTTATCGTCGTGGGCGTGTGTGTGTGAACTTTCAGAGCTTTTCCTTAAATGGACCCACTATGCTTATTCTCAATTTGTTTATTTTTTTTTCAGTTAACAATACTACAGCTCGGACATAAAAAATGACCCTAATGGGGAAAAACTAAAATCATTCCATTTGAGGTCTGGAACTAGGCAAGGATGCCAACTCTCCCCACTACTCTTTAACATTGTACTGGAAGTTCTAGCTAGGGCGATAAGGCAAGAGAAAGACATAAAAGGGATACAAATAGGTAAAGAGGAACTGAAGTTATCACTATATGCTGATGACATGATTCTCTATATAGAAAACCCAAAAAAATCCATAGAAAGATTACTTGAAATAATAAACCAGTTCAGTAACGTAGCTGGATACAAAACCAACACACAGAAATCAGTGGCTTTCCTATATGCAAAAAGTCAAACAGAAAAAGAAGAAATCAGAAAAACCATCCCATTTACCACTGCACCAAAAAAATTAAATACTTGGGAATAAACCTAACAAAAAATGTTAAAGAACTATACAAAGAAAATTTTAAAACACTACTAAAAGAGATAGAAGAAGACATAAGGAAATGGAAAGACATTCCCTGTTCATGGATTGGAAGAATTAATATTATCAAAATGACCATCTTACCAAAGGCAATCTACAGATTCAATGCAATCCCAATAAAAATCCCAATGACATTTTTTTTAAAGAGATAGAACAAATATTACTGAAATTTGTATGGAATAACAAAAGACCCCATATATCAAAAAGCCTCCTGACCAGAAAAAAAGAAAATGGAGGTATTACAATTCCAAACTTCAAACTATACTACAAAGCCATAATAATTAAAACAGCATGGTACTGGTACAAAAACAGACAGTCAGACCAATGGAACAGAATTGAGTGCCCTGAAATAAAACCACACATGTACAGTCAACTAATTTTTGACAAAGGTGTGAAAAAGTTACCTTGGAACAAAGATAGCCTCTTCAATAAATGGAAAATTGAACTAAGACATGCAAAAAAATGGACCAAGAAAACTCCCTTAATCCATGTACAAAAATCAACTCAAAATGGATGAGACTTAGAGGTCAGACCTGAAACGATAGCATACATAGAGGAAAACTTGGGCAAAACTCTCCATGAACTACAGTTCAGAAATCCCTTTCTGGAAACATCTACAGATGGCAAAAAAATGAAGGAAAACATAAACAGATGGGACTACATCAAACTAAAAAGCTTCTGTACAGCAAAAGAGACAACAGAAAAAACTAAAAGATGCCCAACCAAATGGGAAAAAAATCTTTGCCCTCCACATGAGTGACAAGGGTTTAATAACGAAGATTCACAAGGAACTCACACAACTAAACAAAAGCAAAACAAAAAGCCCAATCAAAAAATGGGGAGAACTAAAAAGACACTTCTCCAAAGAGGAAATACAAATGGCCAACAGGCATATGAAAAATTGCTCAACATCGCTAGTAATAAGGGAAATGCAAATCAAAACCACAATGAGATACCACCTTACACCAGTAAGAATGGCCCACATCCAAAGAACGGGCAACAAGAATTGCTGGCGAGGATGTGGAGAGAAAGGAACACTACTACACTGCTGGTGGGAATGTAAACTAGTTCAACTACTATGGAAAGCAGTGTGGAGGACCCTCAAGCTAATGAAAATGGAACTACCATTTGAACCAGCAATTGTTCTTTTGGGAATCTACCCAAAAGAGACCTCAATGTGGGTACAAAGGGACACCTGTGCTCGGATGTTTACTGCTGCAGCACAATTTATAATTTCAAGGTCATGGAAACAACCTAAATGCCCCAAAACAGATGACTGGATGAAAAAAATGTGGTATATATACATGATGGAATATTACTCATCAATTAAAAATGACAAATTTGACGATTTCCTAACAACATGGATGTATTTAGAAGAAATCATATTAGCAGAAACAAGCCATAAAGAAAAAGACAGAAACCAAATGGTTTCACTAATATATGGGATACAGTGAAAAAAATAAACAAAAGCCTTGAGGAAAAGTCAAAACAAGCTAAGCACCAAACTGAAGCACACAACTTTGAGCAGGAGGGAAAGGGGGGGAAGGGAAGGGGGGGGCAAATCCTTGAGATTACAATGTTGTGAAATTTATATATAAATTAAAAAAAAAATGACCCTACCTGATCTTCTTATAGTGGCCACAAAGTATCTTCCTGTATTAAATCATAGCTTATTCAAACATTCACTAATAGGCATCTAAGAGTTTCTAACTCTTAAAAATTATGTTCAATGGACAAGTTCTGAGTAACAACTGCTTTAAACCAAACAGGAGGCAGGCTAAGTGGCCAGGGCCTGGAAGACAGGATGAGCCTAAGGTCATCCCTAGTGGGGAGGCAGGCCTCCTCAAACACTGCTCTGCCACCCCTCCAGGCCTGGGGAAGCCATAGTTATGGGAAGTTAGCCTGGTTTTTCAGTTTCTTCCCACCTCTAGGTGACTACATGACACCCTTCTGTGGAAATGAAGTAAGAGGGATTTTGTCTTAGCACCCTGTGGCAAGTGTGACTGGGCTCCCTCAAGATACACTGTGACAATCCCATGAGTCTCAACACTGGCAGGGGCAACAAGTGGTGGGATTCTTTCTTCTTCACCAAATGTTAAAAATTCAGTTCCCCTTCAAAAACATCAGGCATCTTAGAGAACTTTCAGGTAATACTGATTTCATGATTTGAAGGAACATAGTTGAAGAATTCATATATTGTATTAATTCATACATTGCCTTTAACAACAGCAACACTCATGGAATGTTCTGCTCATGGTGGAAAAAAAAAAAGTTGAAACCTCATTTTTCCACTATTGCTTCAAGTGAATGCCTGTCTTTGAATCCAGTCTCCCTCCTGCTCTTCTTTACTACGAGCTGAGTCTGGCTTCCAATGACTTCAGCTGCCAGTGTCACTCTGAATTTTAACTTCTGCTTCTTCCTTTCTCTGATTTTTTTCTCCTCATTGAAGCTTCAAGTTGTTCATATATACCCTACATGTATGATGCTCTTTCTTACTCCTCTGCCTTTCTCTGTTGTCTGCACTTGAAACCAAGCAGCCTACCCATCTTTAGACTTCCCTCCTTCAAAAAACTGACTGCAGTGCTTCACTTGGGTCAAACATCTGTTCTGTGCAGCCATCTAGCGTTGTCTACATAATACTAAATTACCTCTCTGTCTATCTGCCCGTCTACTAGAACTTCCTTGAAGGTCAAGTTTTGCTCATGTTTCACATCCAGTGCTAACAGAACAGGAGCTCAACACAGGTCTGCATGGTCCCACTAAGTTACCCCCTCCTTCCCCATCCAGTACACATGCTTTGATTTGAGTTTGACTAAGTATGGAATCCTCTGGCTATGTTCCTTCTCTTGCTCAATCTATATTATGTGAACACTGAGCACAGCCCAATTTTTTGTCTGTGAGCAGTAGATGAGAAACTTCTGGAGACCCTGTCCCATTCTAGCACTTTCCCTCTTAAGAGATACTGTAAATAATGTTTATAAAAGATAATTAGTACTTACAATAGATGGCTTGCTTAAAATCATACTGGGTTACATCTTTTGCATTACTGAAGAATGAAGGCTGGCAAGCCCACCAGCCTGAATCCTTTCCTCTAGCCCTTGAGGCTCATGGGATTGTCATGGTGTGTCCCATTCCACCTACTTCCCTGGAGAACATGGTCCCCTGACCCACCAGTAGGTTTGCCTAATCCTGCTGATAGGATATTGCAACATATGCTTTGATCTGAACCAGCTGAGACTGGGAGACCAGAGGTAGATTCCCCTGGATTTATAAGATCAGGATTATATACTTATTTGTAATGTTTATCACAAAAATACTGTTTGTTTAGTCCAACAATGTTTTTATTTTAACACACAACAGGATGGCAAGGCTAAATGAGAGAGATCAAGTAGAGCCTTTCCCATCCTTAGTTGTCAGAGGTGACCAATATTAACCAAAGGATCTGCTAGTGAACAAGTCCTCTGAAAAGTCCATGGGATGCTGGCTCAGGGTAAGGACTGGCTCTATCAGTCATTGGTCAAACCCCTTCTTTATTAACACAGACGCTGTTCCAACACAATTTTCCTTTGACTTCGCACTGAACTGGCACAGGTACGAAGTGACAGGATCTTTCCTAGAAGGACCCTGGGCACAATTCTAAACCAGACCTACTATGAACTTTATCCTTTTTCTCTGGTCAAAGGCATCAATGAGTTTTAGCTAGAGTTAGCTAGAGTTTTGCAAAAGTTGGCAAAATTATTTTGGCTCATAGGAATTCAAGGATCAGGGGTGAACTGGGGAGAGATGATTCAGGAGGGGGATAATTACCAAATTATATACATACATATATATATTAATATGCTAAAGGAAGATACACAACTCTACTGGTTGAGAAAAATTGACCTAGACCTGTGCCCTGTTTGGCTTAGAAACTTGTGTCTCAGAGATGTTATGCAACTCCTCTGAGGTCATGGAGCAAGTAGTCCACCCAGATTATTCCCCATGTTAGAACTGGGCAGTGAGGGCAAGCTGTCTGAAGAGATGGCAACATGTATTTGTTAACTGATACTATGGCAGGCTGAGTGCCAGGCCTTGTGCCAACTTCTGTGCTGGGCTCCAGGGACATAGAGCTGAAGGAGAAATACCCCCCATCCCCTGCTCGGGGAGGGCCTGCAGCCAGGTGGGGGCTTCTTAGGTGAGGTGAAACCCGCATTTTTGTAAAGGATGAGCAGAAGGTGGCCGACCATGCTGTGTGGGAAAGACACCCAGGGTAGAGCCCCACGTGCTAGAGGCACTGGGGTGAGGAGTGAGAGCTCATGTGTGTGAGGAAAACAGCACCAGCATCCCTGGGGTGGCAGAGGGGAGCCAGCAGAAGCTGAGCAGCCTTACAGTGTATTAGTTTGCTTAGACTTTCATTACAGAACACAATAGTCCTCAAGCAACACCATTCTGTCATATGTTGATAAGGAAAAAAGCCAATCCTGGTCAACTGAACAAATGTTATTCAAAGAACTGCTTTCCTTATATACATCGCTTTGTTTAAAACCATTGTTCTCTGCTTTTACACTGTTGGCGAGAATGCAAACTGGTTTAGTCACTATGGAAAGCTGTGTGCAGGACTCTCAAACTACTGAAAATGAAATTACCATTTGATCCAGCAATCCCACTTCAGGGAATTCGTCCAAAGGATACAAAAGCACTAATTCAAAAGAACACCTGTACTCAAGTGTTTATTGCAGCACTATTTACAACAGTCAGAATATGGAAACAACTAATTTGCCCCAAAACAGATAAATGGATCAGAAAGTTGTGGTATATGTACATAATGGAATATTATTCATCAATCAAAAAAAAGACAAATTTGATGCATTTGTGATAACATGGATGGACCTAGAAGGAATCATTTAGCAGCAGAAATATACCAGAAAGATAAAGAGAAATACTGGATGATCTCACCTATATGCAGGATATAGGGAAAACAAACAAACAAAAGGACAAGGAAATTTTTTTAACTAACTGTTAGCAGAACAAAAGCATACAACAAGAGAGGGGGAGGGGTAAAGTCAGGGGAGGGATGGGCACAAGAGATTAAGATGATGGTTCATGAGTGATAAGGTGATAGGAGAACCTTGGGGTAGAGAATGATGTAAAATATCAATTTTATATGTTTATATAATCAATTAAAAAATAAAAATAAAGTTACAGCTTTAAAGAACCTGTTGAAAAAGTTCAGTGAGGACTTAGGGCACCATAGTCTGGGTGGTCTAAAGAAAAGATATTTATTCCCTCACAGTTCAGGTGGTTGGAAGTTGTAGATCAAGGTGTTAGCAGGTTTCATCTCTGTCCTTGGCTTGCAGGTGACCTTTCTCTGGGCACAAGATATATTGGATGCCATACTCTTCTTTACGGGACACCGGTCAGATTGGGTTAGAACCTACCCTAATGATGGCATTTTAATAGTGTTCCATCTTTAAAGGCCTTTTCTCCAAATACAGTTACATTCTGACTGTATTTTGGACATATGGATAGAGGTGGGGAGGGACAATTCAGCCCATGACATGGGCCTCTGTGTCATTTCAGAGAGGATTCTAATAATTCATGGACTTTAACCAGGGCAGCAGTGTGCTCAGGACTATGTTCTCATGGAATCATCTGCCCTCAACTGGACCATGGTGGCCCTCAATGGTGGAATTAGGGAAACCAGTCAGACAACAAGCAGAATGGACCAAGATTTTTCCTCTTCCCAACTGGCTTGAAATTTCTTCTGCTCCGAGAACACTGACACCTGGATTGTCATGCCACTTGAGTTGGGGAAGGCCGTCAGGGCAGCACCCTGAGAAGCAGAGGAACTAGGGTGAGGAGCCACAGCTTTATGTACACCAGGAACACCTTCATTCTCTGGGCCCAGGAGGCCCAGGGGGGATAACAATTGAAGGCAAGGAGAGATCTTCCCAAGAGTCTCCATATTGCCACAGCATGGGGGCGGAGCCTGGCTGGCTCCCTGTTCTGACCTGATCCACTGAGCACTTTCCAGAAACATGAAAAAGCAACACCTTCCCAGTAGCTGTGCAGCTAGATCACTGAGGCCAAAACACCTTCCACAGTGCCAATGCAGGACAAGAGCCAAAGGACAACCAAGGACCCCAAAGATGGAAGGTTGAATGGGAAACAAAATCAGTGCCACAACTGCTAGTCAGATGCATCTGCACCAAATGGGGGTTAATTTAGCTCCACAGATTAGGAGTCCTGTGAATTCAGACTGAAATGAGTTTATATTTTTTATATCCAAAAATATCAGAGACTTAGTGTTAGTTTAGGTAAAATATTAGAAATACTAGAAGTATCAAAATAAAACAACAACAAAAACTCATGGTAAGGATGTAGAGAAAACAGAAATTCCATACACTGTTGGTGGGAATGCAGATTGGTCCAGCCTCAGAGAGAAAGAGAAATATTAAAACTAGATGCAGCAATTCTAGTTCTTGGTATCTACACAAAAAATGCAAAAACACAAACTTAAAGTGACCCGTGCTTTCCTATGTTCATGGCAGTACAGTTCACAATGTTCACAATAGCCAAGTTGTGGAAGCAATCTAAGAACCCAGTGAGTGGATGAAGAAGATATGGTGTATATATGATGGAGAGCTATTCAACTATAAAAAAGGATGAACTCTCACCACTAGGTACATAATTGATGGATCTGAAGAAAAAAAACAAGTATCAGATGATTTCACTCACATGGGGACTATACAGAAACAAAACAAAGCAGTTGACAAAACTAAACAAGAACAAGCCCTGGAAATATAACTGCAGAATTGAGGCTGCTAGTGGGTGAGAGAAGGAAGGATGGAAAAAAAGGTGGCTGGGGGCCCAAAGGTCTATGGTAAGGAGCTATTCGTATTTTGGTGGCAGATGTGGTATGATGACATACCTCTAAGGTAGAGAGCTATTTTCTTAAATACTATACAATATTGTAAACCAAAGTTAACAAGAAAAAAATAAAACTTTTAAAAATATACTGGAAGTTCATTAAGAAATATGATTATTAGACTAACTGCTAGATCTTGTTGGTCAATGTGTTAATATATACATGTACTGCTCTAGTATGAATTTACTAGTTTTTTTTAATATTTTGATAGTTTCAATACAATTATTTTGAAATCTTACATATTTGTATCTTATATGTTAAATAATCTTCTTTGAAGAGAGGCCTACAGATTACACCAGACTTCCAAAAGGGTCCCTGGCTCAGAAAAGTTTGACTCCCTTCTTAGTCAAGGTTACAGATAAAACAATCGAGTCCAATGAGAGGGAATGAAAGTCATTTACCCTCTAATTAATAAATCTAGCTGGTACTAGGACTGGAGGATTTAAGCTGCTTCTGAGGAATCAGAAAGTTCAGGGTTTCATAATATAAAATAGATAAAATAAACAAAGATTTATCTATTTTATATTGTGAAACCCTGAACTTTCTGAAATATACAGTATCCTCTGATGACATCCTCTGATGATGTTCTTTGATTTCTTTATCTTTTTGAACATCACCTCCAGGTCTGAAAATTCGGAGACCATTTGTGTAAAGGTGATCATCACTCATGGAGATCTCAGCCTTCCTGCATGGATATGTTTACTTAAGCCTGACCAATTTATTCTTCTAAGCAGAAGGCTCTGGAGTAAGGGATTCTGCTAAAACCATGCAAGTCAGTTCTTTCTTTGCCTTGCTCCAAGTTGATGAGATGCTTCTATTGTTAAGTATGGAAACGTGACCCCGAGAGTTCTGTCACTACCCCTAGCAGAGACAGCATTTGCAGTCCCCTGTTACGCTCCTGCTCCTTAAAACATCTATACATTTCACATCCAAATGGGAGCCCTTCAGAGACTGGGCAGAGGAGCCATCCTGAAGACCGAAAGGTCCAGAGATCTCTGTGGTGACTCCATGCACTCCTGGACACAGCCTGCCACTGGCAAGCATCTTGCCACATTTCTCTCCAAAGCAACCTAGTAATTGTAATCCTTGAACAGGGTGATCTCATTTCCAACAGCTCTTTCATAATTTCAGGGTTTCTCCTTTTGAGATGTTGTCTTTACTCATCCCACTTGAACCTATTGCCGGCAGCTTCTTTAATAGGGGTGTCTATAAAGAACTGCCCTAAAATATGCTTTTCCAGTGCACTTAATGTCTTTCCAATTAAATCCAGATGTGAAAAGCTGAAGGAACAGTTCTCAGGACCGAACAAGATGACATAAATCTTGCAGCTGACAGAGATCCCACTGAGCTCGGTTGGGGAAACTCACAGAGAACTTGTTTGGGGCCAGAAAAGCGGCTGGGTATAAAGACAGATGTGTACACTGTGATTCAAAAAAATATGTTAAGTGAGAGAAAACGCTCTTCTAAAGCAGTGCCTACAAATAAGGCTAGAGGCATGGAGCAGGCTAGCTTAGCTCCCCTCCCACACTCACAGCTAGATCAAAGAAGGTGATTGCAAAGGCTTTGCAAGAAAAGTGGCCAACTCAGCGATGCTCCCTGGTCTCCTTAATTGCTCTTCTCAGGGATAGGAAGGTGGGCACTCCTGACAGACCTTTGCTGGAAGAGAACAAGGGCTGTTTGTGCAGCTGAGGATTTGGCTTCTATTTTTTTAATTATCAGGTTTTGTACACTTTCCAGAAAGCTCCTTTTAAAAATAGTATATTCTTCCTCCTCTTCTCCAGATGCTAGGAAGTGCAGGTTCAACCCAAACCGGGTCTATTTCAAAGGGACATAAACACCCAGGGCTGGAGTTCAAGGAGTTTGGTGGCATGCTGCCCAAGGACTGGAGGCTTGGGTTTTCTTTTACCCTCCCAGTAATTTTGTTTTTAAAGGTTGGAAAACAAATTCCACTGAAGGATCAGCTTCTGCAGGATGCAGTGTGGATAAAGGCAGGCATCGTTGGGGTGGAAAGGGTACAAGCATGGAGCTGGGTGCACGGAATGAGCCCAGACAGGTGCCATGTTGGACAAACAGCTCTCAGATGCACACAGAAGTCTCCCTTTTCAAGAGCTGTAGGTTTGCGGGAGAGCAGTGTCGGGTTGTCTCCTGAAGAGTCACCCCTCCAGTCACCAGTTTCACCCCTTTTCACCCTACCTTGAGGGCAGCTCCTGACAGAGGGGCTCGACACTGGCTGTGGACAACTCACAGGCCATTTGTGGGGCCCATCAGGGCCACCAGAGAGCTTCAACAGGGCCCCTGTTCCTCCTTGGCAGAGACTTTTCGCTTTTTCCTGCCATGTGTCCCTGCCATGAAAAGTCCTGATGATAGTGTGTTTCATTAACAAAGTTATGACCCTGACCATTTCCCCCTGTAATCTTTGAAATGGCTCCTGTCTTCAGGTGGGGGACAGCCAGGCTGTACTTCCTGTGGCTGAGATGTCTCCGCCTGAAACAATAGTACTAAAGGATTAGAAAGTGAGTCTGGATCACGGAACTGCACACATAACTTTGGCCACTTTTATTTTCCATCCTGAGATAAAAGCTAAAACATGTTTTCCAAATTTATGTCACACATCTTTTTGTTGGGTATTACTTTTCTAAGCGCATTCTGAGCATTATAAAGATGACTTCAAAGATAGACAACTTCGACTCAAAGAGATTAATGAAAATTGCGCTGTTGGTGACATGTTAATTTATAGCACTGTAAAGGTATAGTTCAAAGCTCGAATGAGCCAGAAGGAAGTTGGTGGATTGATAGTTTGCAATAAGGAAGGTTGGGAAACAATAAACTGTAACCATGATTTGGGTTTGGAAATAAACTAAAGGGTCCATTTGTTCCAAGTTACTGAGTTTCTAATTTAGATCTGCTGTTAAAACTTAATGCATTTTGTAGTTGTGGTTAGTAAAAAGACTCTTACTTGGTGTCTTGAAGGAAAAATTGTGAAAGAGCAGGAAAAATTCTCAAAGATAAGACACAGCTGCAGATTTCTTGTTAATATTGTAATCTTTATATCTCACCTTTAAAATGTGACTACAAAGCATAAAAAGAAAGACATACCTGTGGGTTTTTTTTTTTTCTTCAGAGGTTAGCAATTATTATAAAAGGGAAACACACTTGCACAAAGGCAAAATGCACCTGTAATAGCACATGAAATATCATATATTCGCGAGTCATTGCTGGCAATTATTTATCCCAAACATCTAAATCTGGGTAAGAATGTAAAAACTATCATTCAGTGTTTCCCGTGACTACAGACTCAGTCCTTTGCTCAGTATTCATGTCATCTACGCTTTCCATCTAGATATAAGATGCCAAAATATTCAGAAAACATACTCATTAGAATCTGAGTGCTGCCTGGGAAAAACTGAGAAGCTCTTTGATACTCAAACCATGCTGATAAAAATTGGTCTGGGAGCTTTGTCATAACGTGGGAGCTTTGAGATCTGGGTAGATAAACCAGTTTGAAAACAACTCTTTTAAGAAACCAGAAGGAGAAACAATTCTTTTAAGAGACAATGGATTCTTAGGGTAGGTAAACTTTTTCTGTTTCCATTTTATACCAACTAGAAATATAAACTCTGGTTTGATACACCAAGCTACTTATTAGGGATATATCTTGGTTTTTGGTTTTTTACGTAGGCAAAGGCCTGGTGTGGGTCAAAGCAGCAGGGTCACTCTCCCCTCCCCGGGGACTTGAGGTCTCCGAGCAGATCACTGCGCGATGGCCCTTCTATTGCCTGGGTAGAACGGCTACCTCCACTTGGGTGGGTGTCCGCGGAGTCAGAAAGCAAAAGGACACTCCACTAAATGTTGTCTTGCTTCTACTCAAGACCACCTGATTCAAATATGCCTTTTAGAAAACGAAGCCTATTCAAAAATTAGGTATCCTTACTACAATGAGTTCTCTATGCTAGGAATTGTGTTCACCTAACTGCATGAGTAGCTACAACTCAGAGCATTTGACTCTTAGTCTGAAGCTGTGTTTCATAATTCATAAAGCTGCTTTTTCCTACACACCCAAAATGATAAGCAGTGACTGTGATCTAACACTCATGGACAAATTCCAAATTTGCAGAAGCCCAAAGACTAATATTCTTACACTGTCTGCTTGCCTATTTCATTTACAGATAAGAACGAATTTAGAAAATGTTAGGTTGATCTACCTTCAACTCACATGTTTATGCTTCTGGAAAAAGGCCATATAAAAATGGATTTTAAAGTCTTTTCTATGTGATTATTTGTACCTGTAATGAGGGATATTTTTCTAAACCTTAAATTTGTGGTAGCAACAGACAAAGAAAGTGGTAGATTAAGATGCAAAGGAATGGGATCCTGACCCACACTGCCCACACAGTACATGCCAACCATAACCACCTACTCTCTCCTTCAACATAACACACACAATAATAACAATTGTGTCCATAATGAAATCCAATGCTTGAATGGCATTTAACCTTTATCATTTTTAAAGAGAGAGATCAAAAGTATGAGACAAGGAAGACTCATGGGAGCATTCTTTCAAAGGCATTTCAGTATCATCTCAGTTATTAAGCTATGCAAGTTCTGGATGTACTGCTTATAAAAGTCTATTAGTGCGCACAGAACATTGCTTCACTGACTTTATAGTAAAGCCAGCAGTAAGTCTATGCTCTCCAGGGGACAATGATACCTGATGAGAGTTGCAGACTCCACAGGTCTGTGACTGTCAGCACTGGGAAGTGGGTGGTTGTGAAGTAGACCGAGCACTTTGGTTGTGAGGAGTTAGGCCTCCCCAGGTGAGAGGAGGAGTGGTTTTGGCAGTTCTTCCAAGCTAGCTCATGGTTAAAGAGCATTCCGCCTCAACTGGAGATGGAAATATTTAGCCTGGTCATCGTACTCAGTATTCGCAGCATGTCACTGAAGTTCCCTGTGTGCAAACCCTCCAGGCTCGTGCCTTGCTGCAAACAGAAGGCCATCTGGATCCCCTCTCCTTGTACAAAGGTGCAGGTCATGAAGACTTTGTTCTGTTGGGTTGGGCCTGGGCCCCACTGCTATCTAACGGTGGGGAAGTATACTCTTGCAATGGTTCCAGAAAGAGCAGCAGCATCTTCAAATTGATATTTGAAGAACTTACCTTGGGTATCTGGTCAATCTGTTACACTCTTGGGGGCTATGTGTTAGGGTGGAAGGTTCAGGAGCCAGGACCACAGGTCATGAGTCAAAGGCTGATGAGCCCAAGAGGCTCACTACTGATGTCTCCTCCTAAATTTCCCTTAATCTAGAAAAGATGTGGGAGATGGCCAGATGGGTTCTGGGGTGTCAGAGTTCAGGGTGGACCAACACAGCCCAAAGCAGGATTGGGAAAGAGGCCCTAGGGTGCTCTGTGCCTTGGCTTAAGCCATTCCTTCTTAGAGGCCCTTCTCTCCTGTTATTTGAAAAACCACTACATATTATTTAAGATTCAGCCCAACTGTCGTTTCCTCCTTAAATGCTCCCTAAACTCCCTGGACTGTGTTGTTCTATCTTTTGGACTCCTAGGAATCTTTGTTTTTCTTGAATATCTATTATGGGTTTTAACTCACTGATGATATATGAACATGCCTCTGTACCCTATTATGGGTTTTAACTCATTGATGATATATGAACAATGCCTCTGTACCCTATCAGGCCACAAGCTATCCTAGGTCAAGAGGTGTGTTGAATTTCTCTCTCTAGACCCAAGACAGAACCTCCAAAATAATGGAGGGTCTATAAGCATCGGGTTGATGGGTGGATAGAAGCCAAGACTTGGGGTCCATCGTTGTCAGTCAAGTCAGTTATTTTTAGAAGTCTAAGAAAATGGGTTCAATGTCTAGGTCCAAGACAGAAAGGAGTACACATTTTGGCACAAATCAACTGTGATGCTGCACTCTCTTTATGGGGGCAGGAGCAGACTTAGCAGTCAGACAAAGACTCTTGCAACATTCAGATCTGTGAATACCATGCAGTTTAGTCTTGTTACCATGGAATATTATTGAATTAAAAACCAGGAGCTAAACAGAGTGCAATTACTGCATGAGATTAGGTATAAAAGGGTAATCCAGAGCCAGGTACGGTGGCTCGTGCCTGTAAGCTTCAGCCTATGAAACGGCCGGGGCTAGGGATTGCGGTTCCAGTCCCACTTGGGGCCCGTAGCGAGACCTAGTTCCATAAAAAAAGCTGGGTGTGGTGGCGCGCGCCTGTAATCTCAGCTACCTGGGAAGCTGATGCCGGGGATTGCTTGAGTCTGTGGTACCCTGGGCAACGAGAGCCTGCAGTTCCATGGGCAAAAATAGCGAGACCTAGTCTCAAAAAAAAAAAAAAAAAAAGGGGGTAATCTAGAAACACAATATGGTCTATATAAAACAAATCTCAATTAGTGGTACAGAATCTATTTAAAATAGGTAAACCTAAATGAATCCAGAGTAAAAAATAAACCCACTCATCTTGCATTACACAGAGAAAGAATAACTGAAATCTGCCCAGAGTTTCTCAATCATTCATTCAGTCAGTCAGGTATCTTTTAAATACCATCTCAGTGCACAATATCATCTTCACTTCATGAAGGATGTAAAGAAATGGGGAAGTGGGGTGAGGAGAGGAAGAACTTGTCAGGTGGAAATGAGAGGGAGCAGGTGCTCTCCATGGCAGGAAGGAGGGGAGCCAAACCATCTTGATGTGAGGTGGAAATGAACAGGGGGCCCAGAGCTGGAGGTCTGGGGAGTTTTCATTCCAGTCCCTCTTACCAGATAATTACTCTTTTCCTACTACTCATACATGGGTCATCTGTGCTGATAAAATTCTGTATTTTTAGAGCCACTGACATTTTCTCTGACAACACATTTTTCAAGTATGGAAAAATTTATATACAAAAGCACATGAGTGTTCATTCAAAAATGGAAACAGTACAGGACTGCTGAGTTCAGAATTCAAGGAGTTTTATGGAAAATTTTTATTAGTAGTGAATCACATAGTATACTGAGTAACAACATTTACCAAATGAAATCGAGGTCTTTTTCTGTTTCAAAATCTGGAATTTTTTTTTTAAATAAATGTATTGATACTTGAATTTGCTAACGACATTCTCTCAGTCCTGACATCTTCCTTTGCAGTGGGCATTCATTTGGGTACATTATAATCATAAATTAAGTTTCTTTTCAAGATTCACGCTGCCTTTTTCTTGGTAATCATGGGCACTAAAAGACACAAAAGTGATCTCTGTGTAGCCAGAGATCTGTTTTCCAGTTGAAAAAACAAGAATGCTAGAAACCAAATCAGCTTATTAATACACAAAAAGAAACTTTAACAACTAAAAAGCAATTCCTTTCTGATAATTAACATCTGAATGCCAATCAATAACATAATGGGCTACAGGCTGATGTCCCAGCACAAGCCCAACTCTGATAAGGGCAGACAAGCCTGCACCAGGTGCCATGTGAACAGCAGGCAGATCCCACCCCACCCCCAGCTTAGCTCTTACACGGGCAGTTGGGTCTTCATCTCAAATGAACCATTCATGCTTAGACACCCTCTCATATTTCCATTTGTAATGTTGTCATAAAGGAATTTCATTTTATACTTTCCAGACTAATGATTTGGTACAAAAAGGATAGGCTGCCAAAACAAGAGGATGGGGGAGGAAAGGGATTCTGGCAGTCATTTGTGAATCAGCAAAGCAAGAGGCTGAGAAAAACTATTCAGTGACTTTCATCTTTTCCAATGTCCCTGGGACGCTAAGGCTTTGCTTACAATTTATCTAATCTGGGTTTCAAATACCACTCTTAGTTTTCTCTTTGGTATAATGTTTGTATTCATTTGACTTTTCCTTTCTCTTGCATTAGCCTTATTCTAATCACTCTACATTACATGATTTCCACTAGGACAGCACAATGGTCAAGTAAATAGGTAGACTGAAATCATTTGCATGGCTGATAGGTTAGCAAACAGGAGTAATGACCCAGCGGAACTGACTGCTGCCCTGTTCTGGGCAGGGTCTTAGGGCCTCTCCCCACCCCCCCACCCCCACTTCCCCACCCCCGCCCTCATTGTCCTCCGTGTGGAACAAGTATAGCTTTGGTAGTTGAATCTTGGGGAGATCGAAAGCATCTCAGAGAGGGGCCCAACAGCCATTGGGTTGGTGGAGGGCACTGGACTTGAGACCATGGCTATTTAACAACGAGTATGGAAGTATTTCAGTACTTTAACAATCAGTGTGGGTGGATACTAATACCAACTAATGAATACTATACTCATTAAGATCTACCCTGAAAGTTCATTCCTAAATTTCACTTTTAAATTTCCTTCTCAGGAACTTCACAGGAAGAAGTACTATTTAATTAAAATTCTGAGTACTGATTCCATTAACTAAAATTGACATGGATGGTATTTTGCTTTTCACAGTCATAGACAATTAAGCTTCATGATAATGTATCTGAATCTTGTTCTGCTCCCAATTCCACACTGTTCTAAGAAAGTCAGGAATAATACTTTTATCCTGTTTTAATTTTAATGTACAGATTCCTTTCTACCTTATCAGGTCTTTGGATTTAATCTTGTCTAGTAAGTTCATAGACAAGACAGAGAGAAAAAAGAGGTTGCAGTTTCATTAACAATTGCCAGATATTTTCTCCCAATACTTATCTTAAGCATAGAAAAATTAAAAAGCTAACTTGAATACTATCTCTAACTGTAAAAATGTTGGCTTATTCTGAACTCTTTTAACAAAGATATAAAAAAGTTAGCTCTTGTTACATGAACCTGATTTTGTCATGTGTATCATCAAAAAGGGATACCAGAATTTTATCCTGATATATTCAGAACCAAATGGGTGTAAACCAAGCCCTGAATACAGAAAGAACAGAGGAAGTTGATGCTGGTCAGTGGGTGGATGGCACTGGAGAAGGGCAATAACACTTGACATTAATTATACATCGTCCCACCCGGTCCCAGTCAGGGTATTTGCCAAGAAGTTCTTACATTCCTGTGGCTGGGGAACAGGGCCACACTAGAGTTTCATGGAAAACAGCAGTGCATTATAAAACATTTTAATCACTCCAGCTCCGTGCTACGACTAAATAATCTAACAAAATTTTTCATTGAATGAAAGCCTACTTTTCTGAAAGTAATCAAATTTTGACTTTAAAGTTTTTTTTAAGATGTTTCTTATAATCATTTTTCTCTAATGATTAACCACCACTAATTTAATGCTAACTTGCCAAGGTTTTTACACTGCAAAGCTAGATTAAGAGAGGTCATTTGTAAAAAATAACAACAGACAAAAGGCATATAAAGGATGCTCTTAGTATAAGGGTGAAGTCACAGAACAGAAGCAAAGTTCCTTCTCATCTCCCATCAAAAAATTAATTCCTAGTAAATACAGAAAATGCAAGCCAGTTCAAAAGACTATTATATTATGCCATGATTTTCCAGAATATAGAGAATACCTTTCCATTATAGAAATTGAAATCCCTAAATCCATTTTAAGAGCCACCTGAAAGTGCAGACTTTTTTAAACAGGTGAGTTAACTAGTTTAAAGGCATTCTGGCTACTGGATTTGCATTTGTACCCTTCTCCCTGTCAGGAAGTAGGGCTTCTGATGTGAAGCCTGCTCGCATGGAGATGATTCCCTCCGCAGTGACCTCAAATAGCAGCCCTACCATGTGCACGTCTCCCCCAGAAATCAAAACCGATCCTCAGCCTCACTGCAGCTCAGCCTGCAGATACAGAGGCATCCCACACATGCTGGTGTCATCACACCCACACTGTTGTCACAACACCCAACGGGCTGTTACTAAGAGCCCTGGTATGCTGCCGAATACATGCATTAAATAAGAATTTCATAACATATCTCAGGAAAACTTTTACTTGACTCCACATTTTCATTGGTTCAGTGTGGCTGTCTCTGAAGGAGCTACCTCTATCAGGCATTGGCCTTGAACTCTGGAGACCTCCCTGCCCCAGAGGTGAACACACAATAGAACACAGAGGAACACTGCAAGAGGACTCTAAGGCAGTAGAGAACCTGATTGTTCTACCATTAGACTATCTATACAGGTCAGCACATCTCACTTCATCCTCACCCTCTGCTCAGTTCAGCATCGTGGCCGCCAAAACAAGTGCAAACTCAATTCCAAAATTATATCCTTATCTTGTTCAAATTCTCGGTCTCTTAGCCTGAGGTAGCTGGTGAGTTACGTATCTGGCAAACATTTCCCCACCCCACCCACTTTGATTATGGAGTAGCTATTGTCTCTGCATTGAGCCAAGCAAGAACTCTAAGAAAATGGGTATTGTTTTGATTTGTAGTCTTGGGAGGGTCATGTTTTCAAGTTATCTGAGAGACATAAATTGATAGGACAAATGGTTTAATATTTGGAGACTCAATTCTTCTTAAATATGTGTGCGACATTTTATAGGGGAAGAGCAAAGTTTGGAACAAGTTTAAACATATTTGATAATATTTCCATTCACCTTTCCTGGAAGTTGATATGAGTACCAGTAGAGGTAAAGGGTGGCTAAATGTTAATTACAATATTCTGAGAACAAATGCTTAAGAGTGATGATTTCTGTCCTAAAGTCCATGGCCTTCTTCTAGACTTGAGGCATCTTGTGATAGGGCCTAATTATTTTGGAGGTCTCAGCTCTGGGGACCACAGATGCATCAGTTGTTTCCAGAATGAGTCAGGATTATTTAGTACAGACTTTGTCCCTATGTTTGTTTTCATATTCTTCACAGTGTCATCATAAGGAGCTCTAAGATGGCTCTAGGAAATGCTGGTCATGTTCCACAGATTTCCATTTTGAGTGTGAGAGCAATTATTTACCAATGATCTTACAATACTGACACAAGGAACAGCTTTGGATTGAGAGTCTGAAATATATCTCTGAGCTTTAACTTTTGGGCTGTAGATGCTCTCCACCTCTCACCACAACTCTTCTTCTTTCAGTGGAGTTCAACAAACACTCATTGAATAATTATGTACCAGGTCTCCTGGTCTGGATTAAGTGATTATATTGGCTATGGAGTTAGACTGACCTGGCTTGAATTCTGGATGGGAGAAATCGCTTCATTTCTCTGAATCTACTTCTTCAACAGATATCTTCAAATGAGACAGTGCTCACAAAGTATTTATCACAGTTCCTGTCACAGAGGTGATGTGTAATATGTAGCAGCTCTCACTATGTGTATGATAGACCACAAACAGTTCAATAAGCTAGTGGAGACAGAGAACTGTAAACAGGTCATTTTAATACTACTGGTAAGTGCTAGCTTTAAAGGAGTAATGATTACCCCAGTCTTAGTAAATAATTAGGTAGAAGGCAAGGTTCAGAAAAGGAACACAGGAATTAATAACTGAGCTATATCTTACTGGATAAATAGATGAAAACATCCTCTTTCAGGTTTGGGGGAAAAAATCAGTGACACTAAAAGTTACATACTATTTCTTCTGTGTAACTGTAAATGCCTCTGTGCACTAAAGAGAGGATACCATTTATATATCATATCATGCTGGTGGCAGCCAAGGAGGTCAACAGATAAGGTGAGCACGGCAGCAAGTGGGAGGAGGATGGAGACTGTAGGTGGACGGAGAATGAGGTAGGGCGATGTCAGCTAGAGATCCAGTCACATGCATTCACTCATCCATGGAATGTAGGGGAACTCTTAAACTTGATGCCTGCTGGATGGAATTAGATCATTCCCCTGGAACATGTGCCTGGAACTTGGCCTTGTCATGGAACCAAACTCAGGGCTCCAACTCCATTGTTCCCAGCAGCTCTGTTTCCGCCCTAGCCCCTTGGTCAGTTCAACTTCCCTGCTTCTTTGTCTGATTTAATTACTCAATCCAAGCCTGTCACATCACTTCCTCTGTCAGTCTTTTGAAACATGACTCTCCATTCAAGACTTCTTCCCCACATCTACTGATAACAAAAAATACAACCTAAAAATATGTAAATAATTTTCTCATTTCTTCTGTATCTATGAACTTCAAGTGTCATCTATATTGTGACATGACAAAATATAAGTATTTGTATTCAGGCCGGGCACGGTGGCTCGTGCCTATAAACTTCAGCCTATGAAGTGGCCAGGGCTAGGGATCGCAGTTCGAGTTCCACCTGGGGCCCAGAGCGAGACCTAGTTCCAAAAGAGATAGCTGGGCGTGGTGGCGCGTGCCTGTAATCCCAGCTACCTGGGAAGTTGAGGCTGGGGGTTGCTTGAGTCTGTGGTACCCCGGGCAACGAGAGCATGCGATTCCACGGGCAAAAATAGTGAGACCTAGTCTCAAAAAAAAAAGTATTTGTAATCACCTTAATGTCTTTATTAGTAGCAGTATTTTCAAGAGATACAACATATATTTGAGTACTTTGGTGCATATACAAACAACCTGGTAATAAAAATGATGGGATTTCAGAGTGTGTAGTCAATGGTGAAGAAACTTCTCTGAAAATTATTTGCACAATAAATAATTAACTTGAAGGTAATCATATGTGGAGGCAAATGGAAGGTTCCTTTGTCTTCTGATCTATCTGTGTGACCATTCTCATGCCTCCTAGCAATTGTAGAACCCAATGAGAAGTGGGGTGGAATAGATCTGGGTTTGACTCTTGGCTATTGATCATTAACAAGTTAATCAGCCATTATCACACTTGCCAGAGCGTAATGAAACTAATATTGTATTACTTTACACCTTATCTAAGGTATCTCACTGTATACCTTATCAGAGCAACACCATGGCCCTTGAAAATGAAAATGTCCCTTAGATCTTTATTCATAGCATTGCAAATGTGCTGAACTTTCACTGGTTTATTTATATTCTTTCTTGGCTTTGCTCTGAACTGGTGAGATACAAATTAAAAATGGCTTTTATAACAATATTCTCCAAAAAAAATTATATTCCTCATATCTACTTCACTTCATGGGTGCCAGTTTTAGAGTAAGTACACTTTATACATGCATTTCTGAGTACTTGATTCTAAAGGATATTGCTTCATATGAAAGACTGTAGAAAAATAAATCACCATAATTATTATGTAAGCTGATGACAAAAAACAAATGTTCACAGTTCAGGTTTCTAAGTCTCTCGAAGTGGTCAAGGCCTTTGTCTGATATTCTTCCCTTGACTTTGCTGAAAGTTTATTTATTGAAATGCAATCCAAGATTCAGATCCCTTACTTTTATGGGAAGCATATTCAGGAAAAGGAGTCAAAGTATCTGTTCTAGAGAAGGAAACTTTCAAAAATGTAATTTCCTTTAGTTCTGATTTATCCCATATCTGGGATAAATAAAAGTTTGGTTTTTGCAAAATGTTTTCTGATCACTGAGCAGCTGCAGGGACCATTCATGAGCTACAGGATGCAGAACAGATAAGAAAATTACCTTCTGTCTCATGGAATTGACTTTTGAGTATTTTTCATTTAACCTTCCAAGCAGGTTCACCAAATTGTGTACACTGAAGAGGAAGTGGGAGTTATTGGCTATGAAATCAAGACTTTAAAGTGATGCATTGTGATGCTTCCCACTGAGGGTCTATTTGTTATGAAACATCTTTCTTTCACTGAATTTTTTTCCTTTTAATAAAGTTAGGATATTTTGAGACAACACTTTGTAAGTTGTCTGAAATTTTCAAGCAATTTCTACCCTTTAAAATGGAACTACTCTGGGATATCACCCAAAGTAGAAGGTCCTGGGGTATCTTTCTCTCTCTCTTTCTCTTTGCAGATATATCAGGCAGAACCCTGCTTTAAGAGGCTACTCAATCTTCTAAGCACACATTGAGCTATAAAGTTGGTTCTCAGACGTCTCCATTTTCTCTCTGAATCCTTTCTGAATGGAGGTTCTTGCGGCTGCTTACTATTCTTTTGGAGGGTGACACCTATTCTCTATTCTCCTTCACTTTAAATATCATTTTTCAAGCTTTCTGGGAAGCGCTGTTACACTTCTATGAAGAGACTCCAACTGCCAATCTTGAAATATTCTTTGAAACCAGCAGCACCAGGTGCTCTGTTCAAGAAGGAGAGGAGGCAGCTCCATAGAATATACAATACAACATTTGTTTGCAGGCAGCATTAGATTTAAACACATAACTGCTGCCTAAATAGCTCAATGTTTCTCTTGAAACATTCCTAGGGTTTCAGGAAATGCAAGAAAACTTACGGAAAAAAAAAAAAAGCATAAAAAAAGGAAACAGAAGAATCAAAGAAAACACTAAAAAAGGAATCCAAGTAGAACACAGCTTGTAATAATATGCTTAGCAGAAAGGAAGTTGGGAAGTAAGGTGAAGTCTATCACCAACCTGCAAATAAGAATGATCTCTTTCAGAGAGATAAAAGATCTGCTCTTTGTAAGCAATTTTAGAAGGGTGGGTTTTAGTGATATCATTTTAGGAAGACAGAGCTAAAATGAGGTCATTGCCCAATGGAGGATATCTCTATTTTCTCAGCATACTTTATATATGGCACCAAAGTAAATGGACGAATAAACATAACATGATGCTTTCTACTTGTGCCAAGAAAATATTTATTTTCCTTCTGCATTTTTATAGAGACTTGTTCTTCAAAGAGCAGAGACCTGTAAAAGGAGGAAATTCAGGTGGCAGAGAGATGACCCCCAGCAGCCCACACACACCTGCAACTTGGATCTGATCCTCTATTTCCAAGATCCTCATACAGTGTGGATGGACGGTGCTGAGGTAGCCTCTGATTTGCTCAACAGTTGAAGACACAACACTTCAAGCCTTTTAGGTTGCATATATTGTGCTTTCCAGCGCACTTAATGATTCTTTATTTTTAGCATTGTTTCCTAGAGTCCTTGAATATAGTCCATTTTCCTTATTTAGTTTCCATATTTACTAAGAATGTCTTTGACTAGAAAATTTGTTAGGCCCATCTTAGTGGAGGTAGGATGACTCACTTATTTTTTATTTCTTGATTTTTCAAAATAATTATTTCTATTGAATCAAGCTTGGGTGGCTGCATCTCTTTTTTGAATGAGATTAACTTCCCTTCCTGCTTTTCTAGAACATTCTAGAACAACTTTAGTATATACCCATCACAATCTTGCTTAGCTACAACTATTCAAAGATATATGTAGACATAAATGTGGGCATGTACATGGATTATTACTTTTACCACAATGCAACTTAATATCCTTCTTGTGTGTCTTTTTTGCTCTGCTGACTTTCTCACCACTGTACTTGTAGTGTACTGCTACTAGAGGGTTATGCCCAAATTCTCTCATTTTCATACTCTTATCATAAAACACTAGGGAAGCACTTCTTGCAGTTTAGAATTGCATACCTGTTGATTCTACGTCAGTTCATAACCAAAACTTGTTTTAAACCAAAACACAAAAGTGTCTTTCTGGGTTTCAGATTAATGAAGTTACCTAACTATCTTTACTGCTTATATATTTTATTCATCTTAATATGGTTAAAAAATATGAGTTTTTCCTTCTTTCCACTAGAGTTCTGGGTCTTTAAAAAAATAATTTTGCCAGCTATTATATATCTAGTCTTTGTAATAAAATTCCTCTAGAGGGGAGGTGAAAGGGCTTGAGTAACGCCTTTCTACCTTCTGGCTTATTAGAGGATGAAGGGTTTCAAAGGAGGATGAAAGAAATAATTCAGGAAGGAAGCCAAAAAGAAAAGGGGGTGGGGAGAAACTGAAGCCAGTGTCAAGAGGTTGGCGAATGGAAGAATGTGACACAGAAAGAAAGAAAAGAGAATCTTGCCATCAACCCTTGAAGGCCAATTTCAAAGGGTTCTTCTCCATGGAGCCATCCCTACTGGCAACCCTCTCACTCTCCCACCCCTGGAACTCCAGAGCATTTTACTTGTTATCTATCTCCCTTACAGTCTTCACCAATGTATGTGTATTGTATATACGCATGCAGTCTCCCATAAGCTCTCCTCTGTCAACATTTAATGAACAATTAAAGAGCATTCCCTTAACGCAGGCACTTTCCTAGATGCCAGAGATAGAGATGCCTGGAATGGATTCCCGCCATCAAAAAGTCTGATGTTTGGGCACAGCTCTTACCTAGAATACAAGACCCATTCTCTATCTTACTTCTGCTATCTTATTTCTGTGTCATTTCTGTCAACAAAACTTCCCTGGTCTGAAATATTCTCTCTCCTCATTTCCATTATTTATATTTCAAAGCTTGGGCTGTAAGTCTTCAGGAAGATTTTCTGAACTGTTGGGTTGACCTGCCATGCCTATGGGTTAGTACTTCTTCTAAATTAAAATTTTCTGTTTACAGGTCTGTCTCCTCCAGTGGATTCAAGGCTGGAACTTTGCCTTCTAATTTTTGCTTGTCCAAGTTCAAGCACTAGACCTGTTCCATGGTAGATACCCTTTAAATACTACCTGAATTAATAGTTGATTAGGGGTGTTCTCCCAACACCCCTCCTGTAAGGCAAGGTAGGAAAATATCATCTATTCCTTCCTACAGGTGGAAAACAACTGGGCAGGCCTGTGAGCTGTGTGTTTGTGTCCTTTTCTCACATTTCTATGTTGAAGACTCATGCCCAATGTGGTGGAATTGGGAAAAGAGGCCTGTGGGGATGATTAAGTTGTGAGAATAGAGTCCCCATGAATGGGATTAGTGTCCTTGGAAGAAGAGACAAGACAGAGAGGATCTATTTCTTTTCCAACTAAGAATACAATGAGAAATGATTATTTGCAAACCAAAAAAGAGAGGATTCCTACCAGAAATTGATCTTGCTGGTGCCATGGTATCACTTATCAGAGCTATAAGAAATACATTTTGATCTTTAAGTCATCCAGCCAGTCACCCAATATTTTGTTAAAATAGCCCAAAATGACTAAGCTAAATGGAGAGGACAAATGCGCTGACCCCAAATTTAAATGGGGGTAAGATTGAGGGAAAGGCTACATTTCTCTTCTCTCCACCAGACTAAATAGATATATGTTATGAGAAAAGTGAATATTTGTTCCTCTGTGTCATCTTAAACAGGAGACTGTGTAGAAGGATTGGGAGGAAAAGGACCAGGGAGCCAACATGACAGGAGGTCTATTTGACAAACTAGGGAAAGAACTGAATAGGACCATTTTTTTATAATCTACAGAGAAAAAGAGGTTGGGGGGATGGTGCTATTGTGTGGATTCTATCCATGGTCACTTCGAGAAAGGAAAAGAATGTGGACTGAAGGAAAGAGGGTAAAAGCAGATTAACAAATGACTGCTCTGCTGGGTAAGAACACTATTCAGACAAGACAGTGGGAAGAATTTGATTAAAGGAAGAGTTCAACCAAAGCTGCTTGAAGAATAAAACTTCAACCCAAGAAAACTGGAAATCAGATTCATGAGTGAACTCTTCAATGTTGTATCTTCATATGTGCAGGCATACTGATTTTTTTTAATTTAAAAAGTAGCAAAAAGGCAGCACAAATAAGTGGAAGGGGCTTGATTATTCCATTTAAATTCAGAAGCCCAGGTTTTTCAGTCTCCCAAAACTTAAATGTTCTTATTACTTTGGGCAAGTTAGCTTCTTTGAACTTGATTTCTTCTTAAGATGAAATAATGCTATATTTTATAGGATTAGCTCTTATTTTCATTTGTAAGTCCAGATTTGTTTTTTCAGATTCGGATTGTTGGCCAATTTTCCCAAATTGATAGTCAGATATCTCTGCATATCTCTGGCAAGTCCCCGCAGCAGGGGAGTCTGGGCAAATGACTACCTGTTGTGATTTTTATTTTGCTTCAACTCTATAAAGAGAAGAGTCTAAAGCAGTAGGGAGTTAGAAAAGGCCTTTGGATTAGCCAACATGGACCAGAATATACAAGACCCAGCAGCAATGGCATAGGCATAAATAGAAAACAGGATCACAGGACAACAAAGTGAGGACATAGATTTGAGATAATAACCTAATTAAATAGTAAACTAAAAGCAACAGAGCTAGTTGCAAGGAACACCCCATTAAGAGGAACTGCTAAAGTAAAACAACACAAGCTAGTCGCGGTGGTGCGGGTGGTGCGGACCTGTAACCCAGGAACATGGGAGGCTGAGGCTAGGGATCACTTGAGTCTGTGGGTTTGGGACTACTGCAGGCAACATAGCAAGACCTAGTCATAAATAAATAAATAGATAAATAAACAAGCAAAGAAATAAATAAAATAAGCCTCTAGTTTCATGGTAAAATACATAGTAAGATTTCAACAAAATTGAGATCAATTTTTTTTCCCAGCTCTCATTTTTTTGATACCACTTTTTTCTCCTTATCCTCCAACCTCCAGTGGTTTTTAGTCCCTTGAAGCAGTATTTGCTAATGCCATTGCAGGGTGGCTTCCATATCCCTATGGTTTTCTATTTCTCTTTCTTTTTCCCAATAACTCAACTATCTTAAATTTCATTTCCTCAGATTCAAATTCTTAATTTTTGATTATTGCTTGGTAGACAAATGATTTTAAGATGCAAGCAGCTTACCCTTTCTTATAAAATTTACATTTTAAAAACAGCCATTAATGCCCAAATGCAAATATTACAACAGATAATATAGATGTTTTGAAACAAAGTAGGATGGGCTCAATGGAAGAGAGATTTTTCAAATTAGGGATTTCTTTCTTTAAATCTGTCAGTTATTATGTCCTTACACTGATTAAGCTAAAGGTTAATCTTATTTACAAAATCCAGGAGTACAGAGATGCAGAAATGGAACGCAGGATAGATATGCCTTTAATCAATGTCTGAGGTGATAGGACAGTGTGGTGGTGTACTAGAATTGGGTGGGGAAGGACAGATATGTCAAAACATGAGCAGAAAACTGATGAGATGACACTGGGTTTAAAATAAAGCTTCATAAAAAGCTATATTGTTGGTAACACCCAATCAAAGTAGTGCCATTAATGGACTAATTATTAGCCTGGAGATATAACTGTAAACTATACATGGTAAGTGGAGGAGGGATGGAGGGAGAACAGGATTGGGGCTAGAATATATTAAAGGTAGATAAGAGTTGGCCTCACACTTAAGCATGCATTAGGCAAAATTAAAGAAGATGCCTTCACTTTGTTTACTATTAAGTAAAATGTACTCTTTTTTAGTCCTATGTGTCTAAGTACAAGAGGATAATATTTTTAAAATACCCACAGAAGAACATATAGAGAGATAGATAAATTAGGGAATAATTATTCACAATACAAAATAATTACAGAGCACAAAAATACATTCTCCTTGAGGTTTCTTTTAGTGTCATTTAAAACATTACACAAGTTATCAATGATTTTTTTAATGTACAGCATAAGCTTTTAACAATTCTTTTTCATAAGTTCAAGCCAAGTCATTTCATAGATAAAGGTTTTAGTCGATTTAGCTCAGCTTAAGAGAAAAAAGAAAGAAAGAAAGAAAGAAACATAACATGGCTAGTAGATAAAAGAGAAAAAAAACTGCAACCCATATGCAGCTATAATGAGAGGCCGTTTCATATGCTGTACCAGTAAGCTCCTGTTTCACCAAAAGGAATTCATTAAGTATAGAGAAAGTCAATAAAAACGAGCTTTATGAGAAAGAACTGCTGTAATTAAAGGTATTGGTGAAAACTAGCTCAGTTATGAAGGGGAAGTGACTCAGCAGCATGTTTAAGAAATGAAACAATATACCATAGAATCTTCTTCCAATTTATTTCAGAAAAAAATACGATACTCTCCATAATCTGTAATAGCCAAGATGAACGCCAGCATGGCCAAGGAAGAAGTGCTTACATAAAACTGTCAGTCTTCAAATAATAGTGAATTATAGTATTGATGGTACTAGCAGCCTGAGGAATCTGTTCATGAGGATAGAAGAAAACCCACACACCACTCAGGCCAACACGGCTTGGGAGAGGGAGAGGCAATTTTCATTAATATGTTCTATATGTTGCGATCTAAGTGTAGTCTCTAGCGTACTTAAAAGCATATGCTGGATGGTGCATGACTGTAAGTGGCAGCCTAGGAAGCCACGGCCGGGGCCAGGAATCGCGGTTCGAGTGCCACCGGGGGCACGTAGTGAGACCTAGTACCCCAAAAATAGCTGGGCTTGGTGGTGCACGCTTATAATCCCAGCTACCTGGTAACTGCTTGAATCTGTGGTACCCCAGGCAACGTGAGCCTGCGGTTCCACCGGCAAAAAATAGCGAGAACTAGTCTCAGAAAGTATTTGCTGGGGAAAAAGGTTTAAACACTGAGATTCCCAGATCAAGTGCTATTTCTGTAGAAAAAAACCATGTAGTCTAGTCAAACGATAGCACAGCCACAAATCAAAGGAGAGCAGAGTGACTGTGCAGTATGGTTTTTAAAAAAGAATCATCCTATCCAAGTTGATGTGGTCTTAGTCACATGGTTTGAATAGGGGACAAAAATCCAGCCACCTCAACACCCAGAAATATGTAATGCTGCTGTGTAATGCAAACCTCCGATCTATGGAGATGTAAGAAAGCTGCAAAAACTGCCTGAGTAACTCGCACCCTCTCTCCATAGGGAGCTTAGTGTTGTCTTGTGATCTGAACACTGGTACTAGAAGACAGGTAAACAGCCAGAGGCCTGGATTTGCCAGCGAGGACTTATGACAAGCTACTGCCTAGTCTAACACCTTCTAATATAACACCATCAAAAGGATTAAGTGCTTACTGACTAAAAAGTAAAATAAAGAGGTGGATCATAAGATGCTCCAAGCAGTAGAAAGCTTAGTGCAGTATTCCATCGGCTGCCTCACCCACACATCAAGGAGGGAAAGAAAGAGGAGCTTGTGAGAAGAGGGGAGATGGAATAGGTTTGGAAATTTCCAGTTACAAAAATATAAATGACCCATAATAAGACCAGTTACACGTGGATGGCACTTTCCAAATTAGAATATAATTTTTCCAGACACTCTGTGATCTGCATAACCCCTCTTGCCTACCTCAGAGAATTGCTTGGACTATCAGATGAAATATTGTAAGAACGCCTGGATCCCCCCAGCACACCCCTGCCATAGGCCAGGTTGCATGTGGGTGTAGGGGATAGGATGAGTCCTGCACCACCAGGGTCGCAGGGTCTAGGGATCTCAGGGATGGAGTACCCGGCTGCCCCCTTTTTGGTGTCCAGGGGTGAGGGCTGGGCAGCCTCTGACAGGGGTATTGAACTGGGAGAGGGGGTTAGTAGGATTCACTTTCCAGGCCTGGCCCTGAGCTAGTCAGGCTGGAGGTGAGAGTTAAGGTCCTTTCTGAGGCTTGGGCCCTTGGAGAGGAGCTCCAGCACATACCTCCATCACGTCCTAGGTCACTGGTGGGGTGAGGGGGGGGTTGGGTCCTTTGCTACCAGGGTCTCAAGGTCAGGTTCGGAGGTCGGGGACTGGGGGAGTGAGCCTCTGCCTCCATGTGGACATGGGGTGTGAGCTGGGCACCTCAGTCAAGGTGTGGGCAGGAGGTGGGGGGGGTCCCCCCACTGTTTTACTCCAACCTCAATCAGACCTGCATTAGAATGAAAAACTAGTTCTCCAACTGCAGACATAAAGGGGAGGCAAGGAAGTAATAATGCACTCACCATCTCGGTAGGACCCAACAGCATGATCAGAAACACTGAGACAAGAACATGAGTCCGTGAGTCCAGTGACTGTGGTGACCTGTCACAGTAGTCCACTTACATCATCTCTGGTGCTAGGGAACCCCTGGTCCACAGTTTTGTGTAACATGAATAAGGCTCCATTCCTTATCAATCAATGCAGAAAGAATGCCACGCAGATGTGGCTGTGGCCGCATGGCAGAACTGCTAACACAAGACAGGAGAGGAGCTAGACCAGCTGGGGAAGTCTCTCCCCAGAAGGGTATGCCTCTGCTGCCAGAGGCTTGGAGTTGGGCTCCCAAACCAAGATATCAGAACTATCAGGCACACAAGCAGCACCATGTGACAGATACCAGAAAGGATCCTGGAGAACTGCACCATGTTATTTGCCCTACAACAAGTTCCTGACATTCTCAGGCTGACTATCTGCCTCAGTTACCCCTGGAGACCCAAGCAGCCTCATCTGTTGCTGTCCAGAAGTGCAAGTCCACACCCAGGATAAAAGGACATTGTTCCAGGAAAAGAAAAGATCAGTGGACCAAACATGAACCAATGATTCTCAGCACGAGGAGTTGGAGTGATGGGAGAAGGGGGAAAGTGGGGACAGGGTGGGGGTATAGGGGTACAATGTGTAAGGGAGGGTCATACCTAAGGGGAATAATAACCATACAAACATGATCAATGTTGTATGAAAATTACAAAAAAAAAAGAAAAGAATGATTTAATGAACCATAAATACCTCAATAATTTATTGTGGTATATGTTCTAAATGGTTCAGCAAAAGAGGGCAAAACCCTCAGGAAGCCTGAATAGAAGTATCTGCAAATGATTAGGCCCTTACCATGTCCCTGACATCTACAAGCATTTCCCTCTTAAAAAATCAGAACTGCGTAGTCTGGGATAGTAAAATGGAAATGACCTTAAAAAGTGTAAGTGAAAATCGGGTAACCAGGTTTAGGGATAGTACAGTTTGTGATTAATTACTATCAAATTACCATGACATACAAGAGAAAAACAATTAGAAAAGGTTTTGGTGAATCTGAGACTTTAACTTTACCTAAAGCTCTTTCTAGCTACAACCTGCTGCCCTCTTAGCAAAGGCAGAAACAAAGATCATCACTTTGTATCTACAGATATTGTTATGGATCAACAGTTTCACCTCTTGGCTCTATTTATTACTCCTTGCCCAGAAGAGGTATGTTTCATTCATCTCCCATCTAAATGAGTGTGTGTGGTAGAGAAGGGAAAAAACTTTGAACTAAAATGAGCCCATACCTTTTGATAGAATCATAAAGCTAATTCCTATGCAATCTTAGAGGAGATGGGTATGCCACGTGTAACAAAAGGTTATTTGAAAATGGATCAAGCCGGGTGTGGTGGCTGGTGCACACCTGTAATCCCAGCACTGGGAGGTTGAGGCCAGGGATAGCTTGAGTCCACAGGTTTGAAATTACCCCAGGCAACACAGCGATACCTAGTCTCTAAAAAACAGAGGGTGCAGTGGCAGGCGCTTATAATCCCAGCTACCTGGGAGGCTGAGGCTAAGGATCACTTGAGTCTGTGGTCAGGACTAGCCCAGAAAACCATTACTCCTATATTGGAAAAAGGTTTACTGTTACCAATGAGCTATGTGAGCAATTTTATTTTCCTATTCAAGTGCACATACTGTCAGAAGAGCCCTGGAATGACCTCAGATCAGTCAGGAAAGAATTTAACAGATCCTTCTCTATGCATCTGAGGACCTACATCTGAGATAGAGTTGATGTTATTATAGAAATTTTCAGCTTTAGAACATTGGACTATTTTTTACTTTATAATGTTTATAATGGCCTTTCAAGGATTATTTATCTGCTGTGGGCCATTACCATTTGGAAATAGTAATAACTGCCTTAAGTTGAAACTATTTACCACTTCTGGTCTGTCTCCCAGGACTCATAATATAGAGCAAAGTAGATGGTCTATAGAGCAAAGTAGATTCATTATTTTTCAACCAATTTACCTCTGGCTTTGTATTATGGGTAATGGACTGTGATTTGGTGTTGTGATCCTAATTCAGATTAAAAATGTAAGTATTATTGATCATGGATGCATAACATTTATTGTTATTTCAGTATACTTCCAATAATAGAAATCTCTAGATTAAGCTAGGCTTTAAATGCAACCATCAAAGAAAATGAATTAACAACATATCAAAATTATAATAGGATGGTGTAGGACAGAATGGAAAACAAGATTTGTTTACATGTGCGCATCTACTGAGCCACAGTTACATTTATTTCTCATTGTAAATTTATTTATTTAAATTTATTTCTCATTGTAAGCCACAGTTCACAAAGAATGAAGACCATTTTTAAAAAACAGTTAAGCAGATGAGCAATACAAACAGACTTGCACTGAGATCAATTTGATTGGTGTGTAGAAAGGATTAGAGAGTATGTGTGAGGACAGGAACAGTTGGGACATGCTAGAGGCTAGGGCTAGTGAGAATGGACAGAGCCTCTGCAGATATGAATGCCAAGACACTGAGGAGGACAAGAGTTAGGAATTAAGAGAGGGAGTGCAACTGGGTAATTCTTGATGCCGTTCTCTGAGGCAAGAAACACCAGAGTAACAGTAGTTTTGGAGGTAGAAGAAAATGATTAGATCGGGATATGTGAAGCTACAAGGGTGAAAGTGAAGACTAAGCACAATTTGGATAATAACCTCTCTAGAACTTTACATCTACAAACCAACCCTGATCAAATTTCTATTTTCTGGTGCTAAAAGATGTCACTAAACTTTGGTACTAAACTTTGGTGTCATATATATATATATATATATATATATATATATATATATATATATATATATATATATATAAAAATATATGTATTTTGGGATAGTAAAGAAATATAGGAAGTATATAAGGAATTCACAATTGCATAGGTTTGGGGGGCTACATGGGGGCAAACTACCATTCGATCCAGCAATTCCACTACTGAGAATCTACCCAAAAGATACCAAAACACTAATTCAACAGGACACCTTACAATGATGTTTATCGCAGCACTATTTACAATAACCAGGATTTGGAGGGAAAAAAACACTTTCTAAAACAAATGCAAATAAAATGATTAGCAAGGCTAAGTAACAAAAGAAAGGTTGTAAAGATTAAAGACAATGTGTATGAGCATTAGCATAATACTTGACACATAGTAATGCTCTACATGTCAATTTTTATCTCCCTCAACTTTCCATATCTTGTAAATAAATCTGAAGACAGAGTAACATAAACTATTTACATAAGCACATTTACAGTTACTTGATAGCTAGATTACCAGATGGTGCTGCAATTCACTAACTGATCATGTTCTTTTTATTGGAAAGGCTGCCAAGAAGTTAATAGACAAATTCATGCTATATCGCCAATAAATATACAGAAACTTACTGCATGCATTTTGCATCTCTTACCTCCGTATGTTTTTTTTAAGTCTTATTCTTAATTCCTTCAGCTAAAAGATTATCAGTGAGAATTTTTAAAAGTCACTTTAAATCTTTTTTAAAAATAAGTCAAGACTATAGACAGAGGAACAGATTAGAGAGACATACAGATGGTTGAAACTGATGGATAGTTACATATTTGAATTAATCAAAGCCTTGTAAGTTTGGATAGCTGAATAATTTCCCTGAATCATGTTCCTTTCTTTTCCTAAAAGCACTTATTATGGGGAAAAAAATAATTCACACAAGAAAATAGTGAGATGTGTATTAGGAAGCTCCATGGATCCATGCCCATTTCAATAATTGCCAACTCATGAACAGTCTTGTTTCATCTAAGACTTTGCCCACTTCCCAATTCCTGCAATAATTTAAATAATTTCATTTGTAAATGTTTTCGTATGAACCTACAAAACATAAGAATACTTTCTGAAAATCAATCATAAGACCATTATTGTACCTAGAAAAGGTTAACATAACTCCATAATACCATCAAAACATCAAAGTTTAAATAGCCCCTATTATTTCTTAATTTTACAGACTGTCTGAACTTCAGCCATTGATTACTTCTGGGTCAACTTATAAGCCAGTTCCTCAATAGCTTACACTGAGGATCAATACAGGAACCTGAGCAAAGACCCGGCGCTTTCCTCTAGCTGTTATTTTCACTTTTTCCTCTTCTCCTTCATTCCTCCCATTCCACCTTACCTCTTTCTACTACAATTCATGTACACACACACAGATGGAAAACATTACAAGTTGGTGTGTGAAAAGAAATGATTTTATAAAAACAAAAATTATAATATGAAGAAATGCGTAAAACACATTTAAGAAAACTAGTTTTAAGGATTATCATGTTCTTAAGTTTCAGAGTTAATGACAATTACCCAAACTTTTTTTTTTTTTTTTTTTTTTTTGAGACTAGGTCTTGCTATTTTTGCCAGTGGAACTGCAGGCTCTTGTTGCCCTGGGTACCACAGACTCAAGCAATCCCCAGCCTAAGCTTCCCAGGTAACTGGGAATACAGGCGCACACCACCATGCCCAGCTATTTTTTTGGAACTAGGTCTCGCTATGGGCCCCAGGCGGGACTCGAACCGCAATCCCTAGCCCCGGCCGCTTCATAAGCTAAAGATTACAGGCATGAGTCACTGTGCCCGGCCCTTTGAGCAGGTTATCTTCTAATACATATTTCTTTAAATACTATACATACATACATACAAACACATAATATATACACACATAAATGTATGAGTTTAGTGTGAAAAAGAACACTTTGCTGTGCCTATTAGAAACAAAATGTCACTCCAAAGTTTCTGAAAAGTTTTATATTCATTACATCTCGCTAAAAATATCTTTAGGAACACTGACATAATGAAGTGAATTGGTAGGGGGCAAAGGGGAGCATCCCACATAGTCAACATGTTGTTCTTTCTATTGCTCCCATCAGCCTCCTGGCGAGTCTCTCTGACCCTTCTCCTTCATCTAATACGAAGATGCTGAAACAATTAGTTTTCTGAAACACAGATGCACATGCCATGTCTGTCTTTAAATCTTCTACTGTGAACCACTACCTACAGAACAGAGACTGAATTTCTCAAAGTGTGAATCAAGGCTGGATGCCATTTACCCTCAGTCTTCTCTTTCAGCCTTGCCCCCTGCTCTCTCACTCACTGTTCCCTCAGTGCTCTACCCTGGAACAGTTCCACAACTTGAACTCATCTTCACATGTATGGTTTCTGTCTTGATGTTCTTTCTGTTTGGAAAAACAATCTTTTCTTATATATGCAACATCTAACAAAGGTGATTTTGCAATGAAAAGATAAGGAACAAAGTATGATCATTGCTCTCAGGTTGCTAACAACCTAATGAGAGACACAATGAGCAAACAAATTTCAAGTGTGTTAAGTACAGAAATATGCACTGAAGAGTATGCTATCAATATGATACTGCTACAACTATCCAGAAATAGGACAAGCACAAAATAGATGAAGAAGCTCCAGTCTATAATTTAAGAAACCCCAAAATTAAATATCTAGAATTACCACAGAATCATGGAATGGCTATACTTGAGAGATCAACCTAAGAGCATCTGCAGTAATAAACCACAAATTTTATTGGCATTACAGGTAACTCTTATGAGACATAGCAATCATAACTTCAAATATAATTGATTTAAGAAATCTGTTACCAAATAACTACCAAATATATGGGGTTCATGTGTATGATAGAGGAGAGGTGTGATTTTGCTTACAAGTCGACAAATCAGAGCAATTACCTCCCCCCCCAAAAGTATGAAGTGCACAAAAATCATGGACTCAGAAAAGGAGGAAGCTCAACATGGCATTGAAAAGGGAAGCCATCATCATAAATTTACATGTACACCATACTTGCTCTACTTTCATGCAGATAGCATTTAAATAATTATAATAATTTTTAGAACTTTTTTAATGAAAGTGCAACCAGACTGGAGTGTGTTAGTATATAAAATTTAATTTAAAAGATCAACAATCTGCTATTATCCCATCCCCTAGGATAACAGGATATGATTATTGCTATCCCCGCTCACATTTTTTTTTTGTAACAACCTCTTTGTTTTTGTTTATAGCTTCACATCTATATTCTAACACCTAAACAATCTTTGTATTTAATTTTGGAAAACTGCACAGCAAGAATATACCCAGCTGTTTAGGGATAAAGAGCAATTAAAACATGGAGGGACAAGGTTGAGATTTAAAGGAGCTGGATTGGAGAAGTGGGAGGGCAGCTGAGCAAGTTCAAGAGGTTTCACTGTCTTTGGGTCATTATCAGGCCACTGTGCTAACCAAGAACCAGATATGGGGCAGGACTGTGGTCAGGCAGTAACTGCTCCATAGCGTCTATACAGTAGCATTAATGTTCATTTACGCTGTGGTGTTACCATCACATTCATCTCCAGAACATTTTTCTTTCCCAACTGAAACTCTATACTCCCAGTCCTTGGTAATCACCATTCTACTTTGTGATTATGATGGCAGATAGTTCATGTAAGTAAAATCACACAGTATTTTTGTCTTTTTGTGACAGGCTTATTTCACTTGGCATGTTTTCAAAATTCATCTATGTTGTAGTATGTGCTAGAATTTCCTGCTTTTTAAAGTTTGAGTTAGATTCCATTATTTGTACATACCACATTTTTTAAAAAAATCAATTCACCTGTCAATGGACCCTTGGTTGTTTTCACCTTTATAGTTAATGCTATTATGAACATGGGTATACAAATATCTCTTTGAGTTCCTGTTTTCAATTATTTATGGTACAGACCCAGAAGTGAAATAGCTGGATGATGTAGTCATTCTAAGTTTAATTTTTAGAGGAACTGCTGTCCTGTTTTTCACAGTAGCAGTTCATCCATTCTCCATTTCCACCAACAGTGCACATAAGTTCCAATCATTTCATATCCTTGCCAATACAAGTTGGTAAGTTCATATCCATGCTATGTCTTTTATAATAGTCATGCTACTGAATACGAAGTGGTATCACACTTATTATTTTCATTTTCCAAATGATAAGTGATGTTGAACATCTTTTAATGTCTTTATTCACCATTTGTGTATCTTCTTTGAAGAAATGTCAAGTCTTCTACTCATTATAGAATCAGACTGATTTTTTTTTTGTCATTCAAATCATCTGCTTTTTAAGACCATGTTTTACCTCCATTTCAGAGAACATACTAGCAGGAGTGAAATAAATGTTCTCAGATGATAGAGTATATGGAGAAGCAGGCACTTCACTGGGACATGATCTGATCAAGAAAAAATAGACAAGAATCTGGGCCAGAATTTACCTTCAGATTAAAAAGATTGTCTACTCCCAGTGGGGACCCTGATGGTGACAAGAGACAACATCTCTTGCTCTAAAATGAAATTACTAAAATCCATGTTGTGCACAATGCACCCCAGGAATGCCCTTCATCTTCCCATTGTCCTTGTGGAGACTGCTGCTTCTGTATCAAATCTTGTTCCTATCTTACTCTTCCCTTCATTTTCAGGGAGAACACATTTTCAAGTAGATTTTTAAGAAAAAAGAGGCAAAGGAGACAAATATTTTGGGACTTTGTATCTGAAAATCTCTTTATTTTATTCATTCATTACTGATGAATGGGTTAGTATAGAATTCTAGTTGGTGACTATTTCCCTCAGAATTTGAAGGCATGCCTCATTGTCATCTTCCTGTGCTGATTTTGAAAAAAAGCCATTCTGATGCTTTAGACGTGAACTCCGTTTTGTACAGTGTCTTCTTATATTCAATGCTATGAGGTTTGAAAAAAAATTCATGTTTTGTTAGGGAGCATATTTTACTCTTCACAGCACCTGAGCTTTTCCAATATGGAAACTCCTGGTCTCACTATTGCCCAGGGTAGTCTCGAACCGGCAAACTCAAGCGATTCCTGGCTTCTTTATCTCCGAGCACTTGGATTACAGGCGGGTGCCACCACACCTGGCATACTCCTGTCCTTTCTTAGTACTCTATTTCTGAAACCCATACTATCTAAGTGTTGGGATCTCCCTTCTATTTTCCTGTTTCTATTTTCCATCTTTTTGTCCTCTGTTCTGCTTCATAGCTGCATTCCTCGACTTTATTTTCTAATCTTTCTAATAGCAAACAAAAGCACATTTCTGAAAAATGGCATCATCATATTTGTATACCAAATTACAATAGAGTATACCACCTTCGGAATGAAAGTTTCACGCCAAGTATAAACGGAAAACAGGATCAACTACTACAAAGATCAGTTGCAGCTGTAGACCAGGTGAAGTTACTATGCAGAATGTGGCAAAGGCTCTTGTATTTCTTTGGGTCTGCTGAATAATCTATCAGCTTTACTCAGTTGTTTTCTGCTCAAAGGAGCTATAAATTTTTTTCCTTGATAATTCTAGATTCCAATTTGAGACTAGAAATTGCTACCACTAGTAGCATTTTGGAATGACTTTTTCTTTCAAAGAACTTGCCAATTCATAGAAATTGTTGGATTTATTGGCATAGAACTATAAATTCCCTTATTCTTTTACCCTATTATCAATTGATTTTTTCAATTATACATCCATTTCTCAACATCATTGCATACCCCAAGCTTATTCCTCCCTTATTCTTCTAAATGCTTATAGAATCAGAAATGATGTTATCTCTTATTCCTAGTAGTGAAAATTTGTCTGTTCTGGTTCTGTCCTGACTAGAGATTTATCATCAATTTTACTTATTCTAAAGAACCAAGTTTTGATTTCACAAATTTTCTTAACTCATTTTATTATTATTCCACTGATTTCTGTTCATGTTTCCTTACTTCTACTTGTTCTTGGTTTGCTCACCATGTTTTATTCTTTTGAAGTGAAATCTGAGGTCACTGTTAGGCATTCTTACAAATTTTCCTATAAATACTGCTTTAACTCAGCTCACGTATTCTAACAAGTTGTATTTTCATTTTCATTCAACTCAAAATATTACATAATTTCCCTTGTGGTTTCTTCTTTGACCATACATTATTTTGGAGTTTGATTTTTTAGCTTTCAAATACTGGAGGTTTTCCCTGTATAATTGTTGCTCATTTTTCATTTAATCCTATTGTGTTGGAAAACATATTTTGTATGATCTGAACCCCTTTAAAATTTTATGGAGGATTGTGTGATGACCCAGAATAGTTTGACTGGTAAAAGGCTACATGTATTTGAAAAGATTGTGTATAATGTTAAGTGGGGTGTTCTAGATTTATATAGTATTCAAACTGTCTATATCCTTACTGATTTTCTGTCTACTTGTTTTTCTCATTATTGAGAACTGTTGAAATCTCTGACTATACAATCATAGATTTGTCTACTTCTCCTTACATTTCTCTCAGGTTTCACTTCATATATTCTGAAGCTCTGTTAATAGGCACATAACTTTCAGGATTATGCCCTCTTGAAGAATTGGTCCCTTTATTATAGTGAAATGATCCTTTTTATACACTAGCAATATTCTTCTCAAACATACTTTTTCTCATTTTAATAAAGTCACCAGCTTTTTTTTATTATTGAATGTAAAGAATAGACATAAGATGAATAATCTCTATAAAATATCTGATAAAAAATGATAACATTAAAACATTAACAAGTTCTGAGTGGTTGATAAGATGACCTCTAGAGAAGTTCAGCACAATTCAGACTGGCAACATCAGAGATACTTGGGAACTTGTTAGGAATTCAGATTTTCAAGCTCCTCTCCAGACCCACCAAATCAGGAATTCCAGTGGTAAAATCTCTGTTCTCACAAATACATACAGTAATTTTGAGGCATGTTAGAGTTTTAAGAGTCTCTGCTTAGAGTTCTCTCTAATTTCTGATCCTAGGGAAGTGTTTGGATTGAAATAAAAGCAAACAAACAAACAAACAAACAAAACCAATAACTCTTCTGAGGGTGAACTTTATAAATTAAATTTTTCTCTAGAAAGCTATTTCTGCAATGCCACATTTTCATAATGTTGCCCCAATAGAGGCACATATTTGTATAAATTTTATATTACAATTGTAATACTCTTGTAATAAAATATGATACCAGATTTTAAAGCTATACAAAGAACTAAAAGTTGTTTTAAACAGATATTTCAGAAGTGTGGGGAAACGTTTGTTGCTCTGAGTTTTCAGTTTTGATTTTTGACAGTAGGATAATCTACTATGGAAACATGAGAATGACTTTGCACTGCATGCGGCTACTGGGCCTTGGAAGTGAATCAAACTTGGGTATGACTCAAAAATTCCCTTTTAAAATAACTCTAAAGGGCAGGAGTTAGGTGTTCCTTTAGATCTAGTACAGCAGGTGGGCCATTTTCTGACCCAAGCTAGTCTATGTACAGTTTTTTGAGTGTTATCCCATACAGGTGGAATTCTTCTTCCTTTTATGTAAATGTGTTTGTATACCTGGAGAGTTTCTTCTTCTTCTTCTGCTATCTGTCTAGACTATTTTTTTCCTCTTCTCAGGTGTGGGGCTGCTCTAGGTTCTTTCCTATATTGTCTCATTAAATTCACACTCTTACCCACCAGGCAGGCAGTACACTCCTCCTTATGGATGCAAAGAGCAAATGGCTTCTGTTCAAACCACTATAAGTCTATGGTTGAGCTGGCAGATTACTCCTTGATCCCAATCTTGAAGAATTCCCACTGAGGCTACCATAGCTACTAGTTATAATGAAGAGAAAAAGACTCATGCTCTGAAATAAGTTTCTTTTTAAGCTCAAATATTTAATAGCATTTAAAGAGTCAATAAGTTGGTTTATTTCAGCATACAAAACATATTTCTAAGTATGAGAGGAATCCAAAGAAAAGAGAAGTCAGTCCTTGCCTTGGCATTTTGTAAATTGACTACATGCAAACATACACCCTCACACAAAAATCCTAAGCCAAACTCTTTAAGAAACATTAGTCATTTTAGTATACTGCCTTTCATTTAATATAGACTGGATAATGTATTTGTCTTAAATGCACTAAGCTTTATTTTCAACAGGAGTTTTTTTTTTTTTCAGATTACAAATAATAACTACTATTTTTTACAGTGAGATCAAGAACCACTAATTGCAGTATAGAATTTTATCATATGGCATACTTTAGTATTGCAATATTTTTACATATAACTTGCTAACAGATTCAAACCACACAGCTTAAGAACTTCATTTTCAGGGCAGTATGAAGAAATGAGGTTCAAACTAGAGTGCACTTATGCCAGGGTGCAGATAAAAGTATGGATGTTATTCAGTCAACTAGAATGGCTTAATTAGTGGTTTTCTCTACTAAGAATGGTAAATAGAACTTCCATACCTTTTCTAATTTCCTTGTATCAGAACCAAAAATAATACCTATTATTTGCTTTGTATCTTACAAGCAACTTCAAAAAAAAAGGAAGGAAAGCCTCATAAGCAGAGTAATCAATGGTTAGCAAGACTTTGAGAACCTGAAACAAGAGACAGTTTGGAGAAGAGTGGTTTGGTCTTTTGTCTGTGGTCTCTATTTCTAAAAAGAAGCATAAAATGGCATTGCAAGAGAGGGTGTTTTCAACATGTTTGATAGAAAATTAAAAAGAAACACTTGGCTTGAAGGAATTTTAATAACATAACTTTAAGGAGATAATGAGACTAAAATAAAATCAAAAGCATGTTCACAAGAATCTCAAGAAATCAGAAGAGATCTAAACCTTTACAAATTGCCTAGAAAATCATGAGCAATTGTTGACCTGGTCTGTTATAATTTCAAATTAACTTCTCTTTTAAAAAGTGATTTGTAAGTGACCATTTAAACAACTCTTATCTGTGATTTCATAGGTGATCAGTACAAAACTTAATGAATTTTCTCGATATTGAATTTGTAAACCTTTGAAATCTTATATTTCAGTAATATACTAATAAGTTAACATTTAAGTAAAGCTGCATGATCTAAAGAAAATTCAATCTCTTCTGATGATTAAGTTTCAGTAATTGAACATAAAAAATTTGGAACAAGAAGGGCTGTATAAATGAACTGTCAGCATATATTACAACATTACAATGTTGCTTAGGTAAGAAAATGCTCCTTGAAGAAGTTGGCACAATGAGCAGCCAATTGGAAAAACAGAGGAAGTAAGCTATCACTGAAATAACGAGGAGGAATTCCATTAAGGCTCCAGGCCAGGTATGTGAAAGGAGGTGTGATTGATATGCAGGACTAAGAGATTAACTGTGTGGGACATTCTGAGGCCATGCCTACATGCATCTAACATAATGCTATATTTGGTATCGGAGTTTGACTGAAGTGATGTTTACAGAGTCACTGCTCTTACTAGCTCTTTTCTTTTAAATGCTAAGGATTTTGTTTCAGCCATAGTGTCAGCAAGGGAGCATTTTCATTAGGAAAAGAAAAATAGAGTCATGCCTGGAGTTACTCTCATGTTAAGATGTGATAAGTGTTCACTTTTAATGTCAACAACAGTTTTTAAAGCTACAAGACAAGGGATGACAATGACCATGAGCTCATCAAGTCCTTATGTGCCTATCAGTAGGTCCCTTTGGATATTACTAACAAATGATAAGATTTTAGAAGCCAGCATAATGACTAGGTATAAAAACAATTTAAAAAATTTGGTATTTATGAGTATGGGTGTATGGAAGAAGTCATTGTTTTGAAACTGATTTTAGAATAGCTATAGGGTAATGGAATCTAGTTTAAGTTAACAAAAGACAAAGCTCGTATCTTAATACATATTTCAATTACAGTGATTTCATAGTGAAACAGGTGAGTGGATAGATTTGGTCAGCCACCGTGTTTAAAATATTCTTTGTGAAATAGAAATGAAGCACTGGAAATCTTGTACAGCATAACCTTGTCAATGGCTTTTGTTAAGTGCGTTCTATATACTGAAATTTTACTAAATGATGCTTTACCAAACTTACCTACTATAGTGATAGTGTTACTTATACATACTTAATAGAAATGTGTGTAATATCTTAGTTCCTAATAAGGATATTAATCTCATTTGCAACACCCAAGGTATAGAAAAGGTTCTCATTTTCCTGTTTATGGCTCCTGCAATGCATTAGAAGAAATAACCAACCTGTGGCTCCTAGTTCAGCTACTAGCTAACCATCAGGACCTTCACTAAACTCTCCATGGCAATTAGAAACTCAAAAACTGAGAGCCCGGAGGCTAGTTCAAATTGCCTACAAAGTTTTCTGTATTGAATTAAGTACTTAATACTTAAGGTATTTAAGGTATTAAGGCATTTACCTTTTCCATGCTTTATTATTTAGTAATTTTACATCATCACAGTACTTCATCCTTCTTCCAAGACCAAATTCAGATGGATATATTCTAACTTGATGGGTAAAAAGCAGCATAGCAGCTGGCACTGCCACAGCAGTCCGCCTTATTTGAATTGGGATGCAGTCATCAGCACCACCAACCATCAGCACCCGGTATTTTTTTCTTTAATGTTGCTTTGTTTGGCTTATCCTCTTAGAAAACTATATCCCTAAACTTTACAAATGACTGTTTGTACTGACACTGTCATTCAGTTTAATGTAATATAAAGACATTGCCTATCTTCCAGGCACAATCCTGAAATTTAAAAGATAACACTCTGCCTCAAAAAGTTTACAGTTAAATACCAAGTAGTGCCAGGAAATAAAATTTCAGCAAAGGGATAGATCCAAACCAGCTGTGCAATGGGATTTCAAGAACCAATACAATTGTGATAGAAAAAGAGTGAAAGCTGCCCTAGATGAAGGGAAAACAAGAAAACTGTTAAAGATGCACAAGGAAAATTAGATCGCTTGGCCCAAAGACTGAGAATAAGAGAGAGGGAGAAGCCAACAAGAAAGTTTGGGATACACCATCTAAAATCTTGGAGTCTTTTCTTAAGGACCATAAACTGGAGGATCAGGGGAAGAAATGGAGGCCAGTCTCTATAAACAATGAGCCTAAATTGATGCCAATTAAATACATGGTCCAGTCTTGTTAATTTTGTGTGAGCTCAAGTTGCACAGGAGCCATGTGTTCTGAATAGCTACTGAATCTCCAGGGTAAACTCCATCAGTAAACATTCAAATTTGTTTTGAATAAATAAGCAAATGAATAAGTAACTAAAAAGATTAAAAGTAAATGTGAAAATTTTAATTTCCTTTTCCCTGCCCCCCTCCCCCACACCCCAAGCAGTTGGACCCGCTGGTGGTGGGGAAGCCACAGAAGCAGGTCTCTGTTCTGCAGGATGGGTTTGTCAAATTGTCAAGAACAAGGTATATACATCCAGAAAAACTGAGTGAAATTCAGAAGGCAAGGGGATAAAACTAACCGCTTTGCTTAGAAATGCTTGATAATCCTGGCTAAAAATAGGTACAATACACCAAAACACAGGATGACAGTTTAAAAGAGAGGTCATTTTTTAGACTGCTTGTGCCCATACAGAAGGGAATACGGGTCTGTAGAGATTATGTGCATGAACTCGCAAAGTGTGATGTGAGGATTGCTCTGACAAATTATATCTGAGCACATTATACTGAGCTGCTGCTGGTTCACAGACTTCTCAGTAGGCTTGGCAAATGGAGGTGACTGGGGAGGAAAAGAAAATGAAAGAACTGATGGTAAACCTGTGCCTTCACCTGCTATTTGAACCCAGGACTTGCCAGAACTACTAATAGAAACAAAGTTTTTTGGGCCCTAAAGGAACTTCTGGATGGAGACTGTCCTCATAGTACCAGGAAGCAAGGAATTCAATGCAGAAATATATCAGAAGCACATCCTTGGTCAGAATGTCGCAGATGTACCACTTAAAGGAAGATGATGAAGAGGGTTATAAGAAACAATTCTCTCAATAGAGAAAAAATAGCATACTTCTAGACATGAAGGAAGACACATGTAAGAAAGCTAATGCTGCTATGCAAGGGAATCTAGTATATGAGAAGAGCCTAAAAGAGAAGTCAAAAAGATGAGGGAGAATTATCCCAAGAAAATGTCTCTGGCCCAGAAGAAAGATCCAGAGTAGCTCAGGAGAAAACAAGCATCCTCAGAGCTCAGGAGTGGGTGGCTAAGAGCTAATAAACCAAAAGACAAACTTAATGACCAAGTAAAATACGTATTTTTAAAAATTTTATTAGTATATTCTTCACATCAGTAAGTTCCTATGTGATTTGTTTCAAATAAATGAGCACTTAAATGATTCAGTGTTGTGTTCTTTACTCCACATTACTTCCTTCTTAGGTTATATAAAACACACAGAGAAATATTAGCAACTTTTATATGCCAGGTGTTGATGTCACGAACTTGTACTAAAGACAGGTTTTGTATATTATCAAATAGCTATATGGGGGGAAAAAAGTTATTTTATCAAACTTGACATCTAACAAAAAATTCTTTTTCTATCATTTTTTTCCTAAAAAAAATCTATGCCTATAAATCTGCTTTTAAAATGATGTCTTGAACTAGACATATACATCTATTGAAAAAACCTATACTGGCAAGAGAAAATCATATCCAATATTTCAGAATTCCCCTTTCTCACAGACCACTGGACCCTTGAAACTGGAAGGGGCCGGGAGCAGTGGCGCATGCCTGTAATCCAAGTGCTGGGGGCTGAGGTCAGGGATCACTTGAGTCCGTGGGTTCAAGACTACCTTGGGCAACATAGCAAGACCTACTCTCTAAAAAATATTCGGGTATCATGGCATGCACCTGTAATCCCAGCTACCTAGGAGGCTGAAGCTAGGGATCACTTGGGTCCGCGGGTTCAGGTCTAACCCCGGGGCAACATAGCGAGACCTAGTCTCTTAAAAAAAAAAAAAAAAAAAGGAAGAAACAGGAAGGGATAGTAAATCCAAAAAGCTCTCTTCTTCTTAACTGTGACATCACCCAAGCAAGGAGTGCTTTTAATGGAGCCATAGTATAAGAACGTTCTCGCCCATCAGAATGCCAAGGCTATCCTGGACCACTTAGGGAATGATGCAAAGACTCACTTTTGAAGGGACACTCCAGAAATTATTCTGAGAAGGACCACTGGTCTCAATGCCTGTTATTAACTCTGGTAGGTATTAGGAGTAGAAGTTGGTAGCTGGTATAAAAGAGAGGGAATCTGGTGTTTCTTTCCCAAACTGAAAACACTCTAATCCTTACTGGAAACTTATAATAAAGGGGTGAAAAGATGAAATAATGACTTGTTATAATATATGGGGCTCCCAAACACAGCAGTGATTATGGATGAAGAATTTATTTTTCTCCACTTTGACATAAACACACAGGAGTGCCTTTACTTGACAGAGTGATAGGAGATCTTCTGATTTGTTTGCTTAATGCCCAACTCTAGCCCAATCCTGTTACATGCCACAATTTAAAAAAGGACAATTTTCTTGCAAACTTCCCACATAAAGCACTCTGGCACATCTTAAGATTTTGCATGTACCTGTATAATGCAATATTCTGGCTCTATTATACATGTAAAATAATGTTTTAAATAATCCTAAAACAAATTAGTTTAATGTAAATTTAAGACTGATACAGTAAAAGAAACACAAAAAGTATGACCCAAGAAAATATTAATTTTGATTAGATATAAACTATAACATAAAAATGTTTTATAAAGAATCATTATCATATTGTGCTCAAATGCTTAGCAAAAGCTATGATTCTGAAATTAAAATTTTCCTATGTAACTGCTTGGGGGAAAAATCAGCTAATTATAAACAAAGGACATATATAGTCCAGTCAGGCAAAACAGTTTCAGTTTTGTGGCATACACAGCTTCTAGTCAATAAATGTTAGGGAATATATGTGTGCGTGCGTAAAATTTGCCTTAAATACCTTTTGTCCTTTGAAGGCATAGTGGCAAAATATCAGTGTATTCTTTTACAAAGTATACACTTTTAAACTCTATTTATTGATAAACATAACTTCAAATTCTTAATATGACTAAAATAAAAAATGTTTCTGTATTTTTACAGTATCTGATATTTGTATCTAATTGTGAATATTCAAAAATAAAAATAAGATCAAATTTTCCTATTTAGAAAATCACATCATAAAATAGCGTTAGATTACAAAGAATCCAGCATTTATGTCCCTGCTCGTCCAAGGAAATAAAGCTTTAATAAAGGAAATAAAACTGTAATAAATTGTTCCAAAGCAAAGGTAAAACGACCACCCAATTAAGTCATAACTTTAAAAATCACCTTGAGGTTAAAGTGGGAAGAAATATGAGAAAAGGGCAATTAAAGATCAGTATTTTAAATCTGAGGTCTCTTCATTGACAATGAAAAGATTCAGTTACTTAAACTATTTTTCTTGCTTTCATATATGAACTGCTTTTAACAACATTTCACTCCTTAACAGGAGAAATAAGGAATGTTCTTTAAGAAAAAAAAAAAAACACTATAAAAATCTTTGCCTAGAAAAATAAACTAATCAAGATTGATGCCCTAGGTTTCTCGGAAGTTCACCCATTCCAAAGGTTCAATTAAGCGTCAACAAGGAAGCAAACAATAAAGTTTCTCTATGATACAATGACTAATAAATGATTGGGATAAAAAGGGTTAAAAGCAGCAGTATATTGCAAAATGCATTTAACATTTGATTTTCTAAAAGTATTTCTTTTCTTTCTAAAAAAAGTTTCTATTCCCCATTACTGAAAAATAAGGGTGAATTCTGTCTAACAATTATTAAGGGGTTTTAGGAAAATACTATGTTCTTACTAATACTTAGGAAGAAGGAATTGCTTTTTTTCTCAAGTGTTATTTAAAACACTGACAACACTGCAACCAATAAATACATCTACAGAGCAAATGCAAGGGAGACCACCTTCACATTTAAGTACATCATCACAGTTCTTTTTAAGAGGTCTTCAATATGAATTAATGACAGAGCAAATGAAAATGATTAAAAATATTAATCATATTACTGGGAAAAAAACTGTCCTCTTGTATTAAAATCCTTTCCCTACTTCTTTTAAAGTTCACCAAAAAAAAAAAAAAAAGTCAATTGCTATAAATGTCGCACAAATGGGATGGATAAATAGCTAAGTAAAACTGAAAAAAAAAGCCTAATCTAATGTACCCTTGTCTGTCAGCTAATCTCTCCTGGTTTAACAATCTGAGTTTAACTACTTCATGATGAATGAGACAGGGTGCAAATGACCTGAGTGTTTCAGCCCATAAAACAGGCTTAGGGAAATAAAACCTGCAAATTTGATCACCAGTCTTCGATTGGCCATCACTGGCAAGAGTTAGGGTTTAACAGAAACTAACCATTTTAAAGGAATTGTGTAAGTGTAATAGTAACTAATGAAATGCCAATAATTTACATTTAAAGTACCATTTTCCTAAAACAGGCTCATTCTGTGCAACATTTGCTATTACATGACTGAAATTCAGCTATCTCTGAGTTGAAAGGTGGAGAGCTCATTGTCAGAGGATCCACTGAGGCTGAGAGTTTTACAGACTCAGTATTACAGAAAGTTTCTGAGGAGCATTAACATGTAGTCAAATTAAGCAAAAAAGCTCCAGTTGTTAACAGCAGTAGGTCTATTGTTCAAGAAGAAATACATTTCATGAGATTCATTATGAAAGAGAGGGGGAAAATCCTTTTTGGCATTCTGCATATAAAATCTTCTCAAAAAGACATCTGCAGTTAAAAAAAAAATTCCACCTACTTTTACTACTACAACCTTTGTTAATTTTCTACAGTTCTCTGCTCTGACTTAAAAGTCATTTCCTTACGAAAACAGATGACAGACAACTTGAGTGACTGATTATATTGTGCCATCGCTTTGTTTTTCTCAGAGGCCTTGGTTTAAGAGGATGGATGTTAGTGTAAATGACAGAAAGTGGAGCTTCGCATAAGATTTCACTTGTGTTCAAAGACAAGCTAATGTAACCTCACTGCAGTGTAATCAACTTGACAAATGGACACCGTGCAACCCTCTGCCTCCCACTGAAATCTGAGAGCCTGATTTGCACAATATATCTCCCTAGAGTTGGAAAAAGACTTCATGCTGCTAGGCTGTATAATGGGTTGATCTGATGATTCCTTGCATGTAATGAAATCTGATAAAAAAGGTGAAATGCAGCTCAAAGAATGAAGCAAGTTAACGAACTTATAAAACTACACTTAAGTCTTTTAAACCCTGAATAAAATAGAGAAAGAGACTCCGCTTATAACATGTTGAGAAAATGTAGCAGTTTTCATGCTTAACTCTGCAATCAATTAAAGATATATGGTTTTTACTTACAATGAATACAAGATTCTAGCTCGTGGAGTACAGTTCTGTTTACAACTGAATATAATTTGTAGACCATGGTGTGCCTTATCTTTACCATAAGATTTTGCCAGCCCTCAGTTCTTTATCTCAAGAAGTTTACATTACTTTTCCTGTTATTTCCCTAGAAGTTTAATATTTTTCCTCTTAAAGTAGGTTTCATAAAGAATTTATAAATACTACCATGCAAATTTAACAAGTAGTTCATCTGGAGATTTAAGCACGCTAAACTGACTGTAACACAAATATCACAAAAGTCAGAATTCATAAAAAAATCGAAATTTGTTTTAAAGTATAAATTCTTCCTTACGGGCTTTATTTGCTTGCAAATATATGTCACGAATATAAACTGAAATCAGAAGCAGTTTTAACACATGTAAATGTTGAATAAGGTAGAATTTTAGTCATATGTTTACTTTGCTGTTGTCACAAATAAAAAAAGCACTTATGAAAACATTTCATGCTGAAGTGAATGGATTTTAACAGCTGCTGATTTGGTGACATGGAGAACCCCGGTGGAGACATCCTGCTGAATTAACGTTTTGGAAATGTTAAAAAGAAACTTCAAACAGACCTCGTTTAGCAGGCGGTCAAAGATTTTGCTCAGTGGGGATCATGTGAAGGCTAGCAGAGCAGTCACTCAGCCATGAATCTGACTTGTCAATAGTTGCCTGTTTTCTCGACAGGTGACTCTAAAAGGCACACAGTCTATTTCCCCTAACATTTCTGTGTGTGCTCGCACAGAAAAGAATTATCCTAGACTTTTGCCCTGGCATTATTTAGGAAAGCATAGCATATAGTATGCATGCTGGGAAAATAGTAGTTTCGGGGTTTAAATACATTTAAAAAATTGGTACTTCTGCTTTTTTTCCCGTAACCACTCACTCCCAAAATAACTAAGCTGTATTTTAAATCTACAAACCTTCAATCAAAAAAAATTTAGAAGACTTAGGAATCTTAGAAATAACAAAGATGGAGCCCTACATTTTACAGATGAGGAAACTGAGGCACACAAAGATTTAGTAGAGATTTAAATCATTTTCTATATTTCACACTTATTTTTACATTAGAACTAGAATGCTCACCTTCTGTTCCCAGTGCAATGTTCCTTAGATTTATTATACTTGAGAAGTAAATCAGAATTAGGACTTACTTATCAATGTGAAAATACTTAAGGAAAGAAAGCATTAAAGTGAGCATTTCACATTTCCATGTTTTTTTGATTCGGCATGTTTTGATGTTTTTATTTTTTCCCTCTAAACTTGCCACAGAAAAAAAAGCTCATGGAAAATTCCTTCCTCACATCACTAAAAAGAATGGATGAGTGGGGAGGCAGGGATGAAAAGAAGTTCAGTTCCAAGCTTTGTTTTCAACCGTCAACATTTAAGAGTTTAGTACAAATATAGAGTACAAAAATAATAAGGCATCTCATTGTTGCTGATACAGATTGGCACTGTAAACTGTGCAATACAAGCTACTATTATGTCAGGAAATTACCAGGTACCCATTAAATGAGCCCAGACTATTTTCTATTGTTCAAGGATTTTTTAGTTGTTTTGAAAAAAATCTAAGTACAGAGTTCAGTGAAAGTTCTCAGAGGTGACTCTAGAATCACAGCAGTGCTCATTAGCTTAGTCAACCTCACCTACCACTCCATCAATACACAGTCATTACCAATCAATGCTAAAATGGAATCTCAGGCTTAGTAAATCACCTCATGTTGGCAAGATGCTTCCTAGAAAAGAACCCCATTGAAAATACTTTCTGCATAACTTAGAGATAAAAAACTAGGAAGGAATTTAAGTGAATGTCAATTCCATAATCACACACAAGTGTGCATGCAAACCTCTCAGGACTCAAGTTCACTCATTCTTGCTATTAAAATTTACCTTTCAGAAGTCTGGTTACCCATATGGTCTGTGGAAACAAGTATTCTAATGCAAAGGTTCATAGGAGCAAAAAAGACAGATTGGGTTATATATCAAAATGAAAAATGCATTCATCCTTTGACCCAGAATTTCCACATATAGAAATTAACCCTGAGGAAATAATTCAACAAGTGGGGAAAGACATATGTGCAAGGATTTTCATGGCAGTCATTTTTATGGTAGTACAAAATTGAAAATTATGCCAAATTAAAATTAAAATTGGCAAGAACATAAAGGTACACATATATGTTGGCATCTAGGTGAGTGTTAAAATGGTCAATTTACTAATATAAAGGGAGAGCAAAGCTGCTAAAAATCTTCATTTACTTTATAAAAGGCTATACTAATATTAGTGTAAGGATTGACAACTAGATTAATGGAACTGAAATAGACCCACACTTATTTGGTCATTTGATTTTAAAGAAAATGCCAAAGTAATCCAACTGTATTATAATAATTGAATATATATGTGTTTTGTTGTTTAAAAAAAAAAACCTCATCTTTCACTACCCATAGAAATTAACTTAAGGTTTATCTTACACTTAACATGTAAAAGCTAAAACTAGAAATTTATCAGAAGGAAAAAAAGCAGCATATCTTCACAAATTGGAAAAGGTAAAGGTTTCTTAAAAAAATCAGAAAATGAAAAAATAATGAACTGGAATGCATCCATAAATTAAAAACTTCCTGTTCATGAAAATATATTACTAAGAAGATAAATAAGGAAACCACAAAGAGAAGATAAATGCAAAACATATATGAAAAAGGATTGGTATCTAGGATAAAGAATTCTTATAACTTAATAAAAAGACAAGTTCTTTAAAAATGGGCAAACATAAAAACAGACTCTTCACAAAGAAAGATATACATGATCAATAAAAATACAAAAAAAGTATTCAGTATCAGTAGGCATCAAGGAAACAACAAATTAAAGCCATCACTAGATAGTATGATATCCACCAGAATGGCTTAAATTAAAATTATACCACCAAATTCTGACAAGGACGTGCAGCAACAAGAACCTTCCATACATCATTGGTGGAAGTGTTCAATAGTGTCCTATATAGAACATACATCTACCCTATAGCCAGCAATTCCACTCTTAGAAACTGACCTAAGAGAAATGAAAACATGTACACAAAAAAGAATTTTACAAGAAAGTTCACAGCAGCTGCATTCATGATCTGGAAACAGCTCAGTTGTCCATCAAAAGAAGAATCAATAAACAAATTACGGTGTACTCATATGATAAAAACTGTTCATCAATAAAATTAAAAAACTACCAACACACATAACACAGGTGATGTCAAAAACACTTTTTTTGAATTAAAAAAAAAATCACTGAAATGAGTATACAATCTATTAGCTCATTTATTAAGAGTTCTGGAACAGGTAAAAATAATGTGCCATGGGACAGAACGATGGCTGCCTTTCAGGGCAGTGAAGGCTGAAATTCACTAAAAAGAAGACATGAGAGAACTTCTTATGGTGATAGCAATGTTTTATATCTTGATAGGCGTTTGAGTTACACAGGTATATGGAGAGAATCTGTCAATTGTTACCCTTAAGAAGTGAATTTTACTGCATGCAAATTTTACCTCATCATGAAAAAAATGCATAGGTAATAAACTCAGTTTGATAAATACATGCTAAATTATTGATAGTGAGGAGTATAGGAATGTCTGCTCCTCAGGAATGAATCAACCCAAAAGATTAATAGAAGTACTTAAACAGATATATGACAAAACAATTATTTATATAGCAGGTAATTCATAATGCATGTATGATTTATATAACTTTTTCTGAACTGACATTTTACCACTACTAATAGAGACTACAATTCTTTATATACAATTAAGTGTTTCTTCTAAAAGACAGAACAATTGAATGATTTTAAAAACCCATATATGGCATATGTCGAAAGAAGAAATAAAACAAGTTCGGTAAATGAGTTGATTTAAACATCAAAATGTCTAATGTTTTTGAACAATATGAAAACACAGCATTATTTATGCTTCTATTAATAATCTATGACATGTCTCAGGGCAAAGAATCTTTTTTAAATGATCTATAAATAACTATAAACTATAAGCCATTTTACTGTGCTTAGAAATATAAAAATCATATATTTTAAATTTCAATGGAAAACTTTAATAGCATCTGCATTTTGAATATCACCAATTTACATGCATGCACATAAAAGTGAATTATGCTGAGCCAACATAATGGAGGTAGATATTTTAGACCACTCCAGATTGATGTATAAGAACATTTTATAATATAAGAGTTCTTTTGTCATGTCTTTGAACTGAATCATTCAGGATCTTATTTGTTGGGTATGATTTTTATTTGTAGTTGAAACAATAAATATGCTTTGTTTCATATTCTTGGACACTTGGTTGTAACCCAAAATACCCTGCAAAAAAGCTAATCAAATGGGGAGTAATGTGGTGATGATATGGGGGTGAATATGCTCATGCTATTCAATTATTTACAGATATTATATTGGGTAGCCTACTTAATATTATCAAAAAAACATAACTGACTTCAGGATTATTTCATTTGCTGGATGGTAAAATGTGCTCTTTCCTCTCAACTATAGAAATATTTAGCATCACAGGTCAATAAAGTAAAAGTGTTCTGCCATTTATTTGAAACCAAGGATTTTAATGGTCAATGAGTATAACAAATAACCAAAGCTTATCTTAAGCATTTGTATTTTTCTAACAAGTCATTTTTTTAAAAAACATATCAGCTACTTTATCTAATGATTTAATTCCTTATTTAATGTCCACTCTAGTTAATATAACACTTTACAGTCTTCCATTATCAAATAAAATGCCAATAAGATGCATATTTTTTCATTGTTTAATTTATCCTTACTGAAAGTTAAGTCTCTTAGTAAATCATAAATTAGCGAATAGCTCACAAAGCCCAACATACATGAGTAGAGTTAACACTAATTCTTGAGTTTATCTAATGAAAAGTGTGACTATAAAACAATGATCAAAATCTCTTACAAAATTATGTATATAAATGAGTATTATATTATTAATATTCATTTAGGGAAGGAACAAACGTAGTTGTAGAATTCCATTTGAAACTGTCTTTCACAATATCATCTATCTCACAAGATCATCTATCTCAAGTACGGTGTCTTCTTTCTTCCTCTCTCTTTCTCACCCTCTCTCTCTCTCTCTCTCTCACACACACACACAAAGTTGCCATCTATGATCAGTTTCAACACAATAAATACGTAGCAGTCTTCTTCAAATAATTTGCAGCTATTTCTCAAATTCAATGTTACCATAAAAAATTACAAACTTGAGAAAAAAGAATGCTCAGAAAATTCCAAAGACATTTTTGAAAATAGAAACTTGAGAGAGAGAGAGAGAGAGAGAGAGAGAGAGAGAGAGAGTTTTAACTACCACATTTGCAGGGACAAATAGAAAGAACTGCATGAAGTATCAAAGGTCTGAGTTTGACTTTCAGCTCTGCCATTTATAAGCTGTGAAAGTTTGACTAAGTCCCTTCACTTCTCTGGGGTTCAATTTCTTCATCTTTACAATGAGAGTTTATATAGACTAACACAATCCAACAGAAATAGAACACATGCTACATTACATAAAAATCCATAGCTTTTATGGCCATATATATAAAGTAAAGAAAAAAGATAAAATTACTTTTAATAATATAGTTTAACTCAATATACAAAATATTATTTCAACAGTTAATCAAAATAAAATCATTAATGAGAGCCTAACTTTTTTGTTCTCAGTTTTGAATTCCTGTTGTAATTATATTTAGGTCATGCATTCTAATTTGGATTAGTCATACTTCAAATGCTCAGTAGCTGCAACTAATGGTTAATATAGTGAACAGCACAGACTAAGACAGTTCCTAACAGCTCTTTTGGTTAAGAACTCTATTACTTTTGCATCAAAATTCAAATATTAATAGAATTAGTATACAATTCAGCACAAGTACATGAAAATCATAGACTAAATGCTTCCAGGAGATGAATCCATTTTCATTAGGGAAGGTTCATCAACTTCCTTTCTTATCTGGCATTTTAAAATGCTAAATGATTTTACATTGAACACTCATTAAAATGTAAAAAACTGGCAGTTATCTTCTGAACTCAACCCAACAGAGTGGATTACTTAATCCATTAAATTGGCTTGTCTATTAAATAGTTTCCAAATCTCCACATTATATGATGCAGACTTGGCCTTAATCTGAAGTTTAGATTCTTCAATAATCACAAGAAAACATAGGACTGTTTTTCAAATGAAAGCGCAAACAAATAAATGTCCATTAATAGTTTCCGTAATCAATTCTTGTTAACTTATTATTAGGAAAGTCCATCCTCATTAAAACAGGGGATGCTATCCAGAGTCTAACTGAGAAAAATGTGCCAACCATTAGCTACGTAGTCTACATTAGTAATTTAATGATTGGAGTAGAACTATTTGCATCAAAAAACAACTTTTTAATTATCAATTACATTTGCAACAGATCCTGCAAGCTATCTCCAGGTACAACTGTACACCAAGTCAATTAGATTCTGAGTCCATTGTATGAACTTTACAGAAATTACACAAATGTATTCCTGACATTACTTCAATCTTTTCAACTCCTTCCCCCCTCAAATACATAATAAGATAGCACACCCAAGTTTATCTGTATCATTATGAATTATCTTACATTTTAAAAAGGCAAGTAAAACATCCCACATAGTATTCACAGTAGTATTCAAACTTACAGGTACCAACATGACAAAATATTGATCCTGTAATGATGCTTAAAAGTATATTGGATATAATCATGTTCAAAACAACTTTGCACATGATTTATATTACATATATTAAGTAGAGCCAGTCTACCATATAATACTGCTCATTTCTACAAAACAAAAGGTAAAAGTTATTTCTATGCTATCGTCACCCATAATTCATCAAGTTAATTATCTATTACATGTTTAGTGCCCAGTGAAGAAAGCAATAAAGACAAAATGGAGGAAACTCTTAATTCTCTGTAGCCCATGCATAAAGCACTGCCTGAAACCTAGGAAACATTCAAAATTTGTTACATGAATGGCCACAGAATACCTATGTCAACATTGTGTACATATGTAAACACTGTGACTTGCATTCATTCTATAAGTTATTACATATGCGATGTAGGTATATACATATGCTATGAAAAAATACACATGCTATGTAGGTTCACTTGCTTTTTTTTTTTTAACTAGAGAAATTTATTAGAACTTTTCATTTGACTCTGCAGTCTGAATCTAACTATTTAGGTAACATCAAAAATCAAAGTGTTTTTTTGACTTTTGTTCATTATACACTTTATTCATTCATTAAATATTTATTAACTGACACTATGGTATGCATACAGTTGATGTAAGAATATTAGAAACATAAACACAGAGACCAACAGTTAAACAGATTTTTTTTAAATAAATTGATATTTAGGAAGATTAAGAAATTTGGCCAAGGTGACTCAGTCTTTGGATATAGGAAACAAGTGTCAAGTGGAAAACATTCATCAATCTAAATGTCTTTATAGCTTCCCATGAAACATAAGCCTGGAGCTGGTAAGAGAGTGTGATGGTTAATTTTACATGGTTTGGCTGCGGTGCTCGGCTGCTTGGTCAAACACTAGTTAGAAATTGTGAAAGCATTTGGTAGCCAGAGTTCACATTTATAATCAACTTCCTCTAAGAAAGGAAGATTATCTTTAATAATGTCATGCCAATTGGAATAAGATCAGGTGCCCCAGAGAAGGAATTCTGCCTCACATATATAACACAGAAATCCTTCCTGAATTTCCATCCTGCCAACTGACCTACCAAATTTTAGAACCAAGACTTCAACATCAGCACTACCTGTGTTTCCAGGCTGCTAACTTTAGTTTGAATGATTATTTAAAATCTCATTCTCACTCTGTATCTCTATGTATATATCCTATTGGTTTTGTTTCTGTAGAGAACCAACACGATAGAAGGAGAGGAGCCCTAGTTAAATTGAGAGACTGGGAAGGCATTGGAATGTGAAGCAACTCATGAACATGAATAGGACACAAAAGGAATCAAGGTACCAAAGGTTAAACTTGGGTGCAACAGCTTTTAAGGGACCAGCGGAAAACAAATCGTTAAAAAGCAAAGCTGTCAAAACAAAAGGGAGTTTCAAGAAGGAAAGACACAACCTTGCAGAAAGGCCAAATACAAGGAGGGCTGAGTACATACAGGTTATGGTATTTGCGAATTAGTAAAACAATGGTGACAATGGTCAGGGCAGTTGTAATGGTAGGTGGACTAGAAATGACACCAAATTCACAGACTGTTTAGCAGTGAGTAAGAGGTGAGAGAGTGGGTAGGTTTGGCAATTGAGAAAAGGAAGAAAATAACATAATAGTTCAAAAAGGAAGGTATATTGGAAGACTTTTTAGAATGAGTGACAGTTACGGGAAAGAAGCCACTGGAGAAGACAATAAAGGCAGATGGCAACTGTTGGGAAACCCAGACACAGAAAGTCAATTTTTCCTGCATAGAAACAGGTTCTATATCACAGGAGTATGTAATCTCTTTAATTCAAGGAGTGTATTTGATAAAAAATCAGTACTTTCATGGAGTGCTCTGAAACTAAGAATGCATGCCTCTATTTTCTCAGGAATAGTTACATGAGAACCTTTATAAATGTGTCAAAATGTGTCACATTTATAAATGTGACAAAAATGTATAAGGATTAAGAACTATAAGGACTTCATAGAAGCATGAGACTTATTCTCTGCCAGTGTACTTGTTCAGTTTACAAGGCCTAATATACATTTAGCTGCTAAACAAATAAAACTTTCAAACCATTCTTAAAGTTTTACTGGCACGGGATTACATAGAATGCAGTAGGAAACCTTTGGCAAAATATACTCATTTCTGTTAGTGATAAGTAAAAAACATAATTAAGCCTCTGGTTTTAATCACTGTACAAAATTTTTCAATGGAAGTTTGAAAGCAAAATTTCCAATGTGGTTTAATGACAGTTTCAAGAATATAACTGTATGATCTTAGGGGCCACAAAAAGACATCAATAAGTGCATAGTATAAAACAGTATATTGTATTTTAAGTTTATGTTCAAATATTTAGAAGACTACTGATGTCACGATGCCTTCATTTTTATTATTTTCTTAACAATGAATAAAAAGTGATTATATAAATGATATACAATACTTTTCCCTTAAAAATATAAGTGAATTTACAGTTTTATCTCATAGTAAAGTGGGAGCTGGGAGTTGATGCTAAAGTTTTGGGGTCCTCCAATAATAATTCATTAACTATACCACAAGGACAACTTTATTCCCCTCAGAATCTTTTATTATAACAGCAATCTTTGAAGACAGACAAAAGATTCCAGTACGCTTAGATTTTAAACATAAATAACTAATTTAATGCATCACTAATGATATACAATAGATGTCTTCTTGTCGTACCAAATAAGAGACTGATGTAATCTGCCAAATACTTTGGTAATAAGAATACACTTCTTTTGTTCAAAGTTTCCTACCAAAAAAACTACGGAACCCTCCCAGTGGGATATTACTAAATAAAAGTACTGACCTCTCATTAAAAATGCTACTCAATAAGAGGACGAGAACTACTTCACTTCTGAAAAAGTTATCTTCAGTTAACATCAGACTTGTAAATGGAAATACATCTCTACACAAATAGGTATTAATGGCAAAGTATGATCTATTTTAGAATTGTGTTTATAGTCAATGTATTTATATTCAATGTCTTAAAATTTTAAATATCTATTACATTGTTGCTATTAAGACTATAAACCCCATATACACACACTCCAGATGCCTTATCTATGAAAGTATACTAGAACATTTTACTCCTCTATAAATCTTTCTCAGAAAGTATAAGTAAAGCATTTTCCAGAGTCTAAACTTTAAAGGTAAAGGCTTAGGTCAGTTTTCTAAGCATATTCTATTATCATGTTTAAGATGTTTTTCCATAGAAAGACCCTTTGGTTTTTCTCTGCATTTGTTCACCCTTACCTGCCATAGAATCTATAAGTCCAACTATAATAGGGGGGGAAAAGATAAATTTCAAGTATTTCCAAAAGCATGTTTAATAAGATCACTGTTCTCTAATCAAGGTAATTTGCAATTTGTCTTTTGCCACACAGACGTCAACCGAAATACAAATGTAAATTAAGACAATTTCAATTATCTGTTACTCCTTCTCCAGAAGCAGCTAATCCTGGGAAAGTACCTATCATTCCACAAAGGAAAACTAGAGGAGTTTCCATTTCTATATCCAGTGGGAAGGAGGAGGTGTGTATGTAGGAGGATGTTGTGTGTCCAGAAGTGTCACACAGATGATTCTTAAGATACCTTCCAAGAGTTTCAGAGACCCCAGATTTAATTTAATTTGTGAAAAATATTTTCTTAAAACTGGTAGTTTTTTAAGGCAAATAACTGAGGGGGAAAATACGCATGATGTTAAGCGAGATGTTCCTCTGCTATGTAATATCTTAGGATACCTGTTCTCAATTAAAGGAAAAACCAGATGATATGAATCATGTAATAACAAATTATACTACCAATAGGACAGCATCATAATATTCCACAAAACTTTAGAACTAGAAAAAAAGATATTTTTCAGGTTAATTTCCTAAATTACTTCTCACTTGATATATAATTGTTGTATATGTCCTGGGCCATACCTGCTTTGCATATTTGCAAATTTTCATGGCCTCCCATAATGCACTGGAGCAGGTCCAAATTCTTTCTCCTGGTGTCCAAGTGACACTTTTATATTCTCTCTAGTTCTTGTTCCCACTAACATCTAAATACCAATGTGACCAAAGGGTTCTGTCCACTAAATGAATCTTGCCCCCTTCTCTCTCAATGCACGAGGCTCATGCTGACCCTACTGCCAGACCAAACACCTGTTACTAAATGCCTTTCTTCTCTATTGCTTATAGAGGCATAACTGTATTTCTCATAAACCAGTTATCTTTCATTTGCACTACAGATTTTCTTCTAATCATGATCAACCCTTAGGAGAAACATCTGTTTTCTTATATACACCTTTAGATCCTTATACCCATATAGTATCACAGCAGACATTCAAAAAAGGTTTATTGGATAAATTAGCTTTTATGTAATCATAATCTTTTCTCTGGATTTAATCTCGTATAGTCAGTAGAGAAACCAGTGGCAAAAACTGTTAGTGTCTATAATCTCTTTTCACAATCCAACAATAGAAATGATTCATTTCTCAATTTCAAATTCAGCTGGAGGTGAGACTAGAGAACAGAGAGACAGTAGAAGCCCATAACAACACACATTCCAGGGACTAAGCAATAGGCCCTAAATGAAGGTCTCCTTGTAACTGTGAAAAGAATATACTGCATATCAAATAGTACACAGAGGCCTCATTTTGCATAAAATAGAAATGAATGCCCGGTATGCTGAAGTGCATTATAATGAAGTTTTCCTGAATATACTCTTTATTATCCTACTGAAGGGATAAAATTTTAAAACTTCCAAATCAATGAGGTCTAAAGCAACAGTGAGGCTCATTTCTTAGGATGATACATGATTCTCTGTTCAGAGTTCTATCACCTACATACATACAGAAGCTTGTAATGGGAGAAAAAGTAAAATGGAGCTTCCTTTCATAAAAGTGACCTAAATAGTGAGTCACAATTTGAAAATTACGCACCTGAAACAACAACAAAACACACAAGACCTTGCCTCTGGTTTAAAAAGTAATAGAACTTCATTTTATTTCATTTGTGTACAGAGATACTGAATAAGTATTTTTTTAAGGGATGAATAAATGGCTGCTCTTTTATTACAATAACAAGAACAATTTTACTAGTGACGCAATGCTAAATATCCAAGCATGTACTTAAGAAACTAAAAATTTGCCTCTTGGCTGGGGTTGAAGAAAAGAAAATTGTACACTGTTTCTGGTTCTATAGGACAACAGCTCTGGGGAAATTCCATTACTCTTCAATGGTTCTGGCCTGGACTAGAGGGGTGTCAGCTTCGATCAGAATAAAAGCAAAAGTCTGCTGTCTTTTCAAAGCTATCTGGTCACAAGAGAACAAAATAAAAGATCAAAAAATACTCCTGAGATGGGAAATCATTAGTAATGTTAATATTAAAAATACAAGTGAACCATTACTTGGTGATTCTTCTGATCCGTAGTCAGACGCGTTATCCATTGCGCCACTGGCCCCCACTACTTGGTGATTCTTAACTGTGAAAATCTTGCACTAGCGCACATGGAACATGCTGTTTTGTCTCAAGGTATTTAAATTGAATATTCCAAGTCTGAGGCAATTAATAAGATCTCCAGCAACCTTTTATATTCACGCAAACCCAGAGGAGGAAGCAACCTACAGTGATAAATAATAGTTTAAAGACCACTTCTTTTAGTTTCCTACCAGGTACTACAAGATACTTTAAATAAGTGTTGATCACTTAGTTCAGGGTTCTTCAATAGTTATTTGCCAGGACAAAATTATAAATGACTATAGTAATTTTTAGTATTACATGTAAAATTTGAGGGTTTAGGTTGTCTCCTCAGACATTCACTAAGAATTCACTACCAAAAATCAACAAAAGGCATATCTTCACCCCTTGCTTTCTCTATTTTAGCAGAAACTTTAGATATTGCAAAGTATCGATTTCAATTGCAGAAAGGGTTTGAATTTTTCACAATTACAGTTTTCTGGACACACCACTCAGGAAGAAGTGACAAAGCCGGGTGCCAGCCTGTAGTTTGCGTTCTCTGGCAGCTCACTTTTGCCACCTAGTGGGGGAGGCAGTTTCATGACTAGGTTTATGCTTTGAATAAGGATCGTCTCCTTCCTAAGAGTATAGGTTAATTTCTTATTAGAAAATGATCAAGCATGCTTTTCTTACATGTTGGCAACTGGATAGTTTTTTCTGTAACCTTAATATCACCAAACTGATCTGTCCATGTCTACTTTTTTTCAAGCCGTATTCACTACAATGACCAGCCTATAGAATTCAAGATTTAAAAAAATTCTTATATAAATTTATAACTGAGGGAAGAAACTGACCTTTGCTTGGTTTACAATCTTTCTCCATTCCCTTACTTTGGTAGAATTTCTCATAATCCCTGTTTTGGTTCGTTGATGTTTTTAATACTTAGATGGGGATCAAATCTTTGTTTTCTGTCTCATATGTTTTATCCCTGTCTTTATTTCAAAAGTGTCACTAATATGAAATTTTCTGTTATCTATTAAATATCACCCCTGGAACTATTAATATGCCCAAACCTAAATCATCCTCATCCAGAAAAGAGGATAGACTTTCCTTTCAAGCTTGTATGGTAGGTTAATTACAGCTAAAGTTCAGCCCATTAAAAAAAATACATATATATATATATATATATATATATATATATATATATATGTAAAAAGTAATGAAGCAAATGGAACAATCAGAAATCAGGATTAGTTTACTGAGCTGGGCAGGAGGAAAACTGATGATCAAGAGTTAGGGTGGGGCAATAATAATTAACAGGGATTGAGGTCAGAAGCATAGGAAATTTGAGTTAGATCATAAACCTAATGGTATGAAAATTGGAAATTGTGGCCAAGCAGTTGGAGAAAGCATCATAGCTTAAATTCTCAGGCTTGAGGAACATTAAGAGGGCTGAGGATCAGCAGAGATGTGGAAGTTTTGGGTCCAGAAAATGGTTTTCCATTCCACCCTAGCTGAAATGGTCCAAAAAAATCTCAGTTCCCATGTAGTCTACTGGAGAATTTCTTGAGGTCTTACTCCAAATAAATGTTTATCAAATTTCTATGATTATCAATGTCCTTATTTTTTTGACCTCTGAGGTTTCAAAGGTTATTAATATTTTTTAAAAAAATACTGGTATGTAACATATACTACAAAATATGTGTAATATTAGTAAATTTAGAAAGTTGCACAAACATCACCAAAATTTAGGCTTATAACATTTCATTAGTTGCAAACACAAAACACTCTAGGGCCAACCTGCAGTCAGTCTCTGCTCCCACTTTGAATCTAAAGGAAACCACTGATAAGTTTCAATTTTTGGAGATTTGCCCCTTTTGGAAATTTCATGTACATGGAATCACACGTGTTCGGTTGTGTCTGGTGTCTTTTCTATAGCATGTTTTTGAGATGTCATTGTTGTAGTATCTATGTTCTTTCACTGTTAAGTATTCCAATATCATTACATTGATATATCACAATTTATTTTCTAATCCAGTCACCAGTGGTCATTGGAATTATTTCCAGTTTTTAGCCATTTTAAATAATGTTACTATAAATATTCATATCCAAGTTTTTTTGTAGAAACATGTTAATTTTTCTTGGAGAGATATAGCAGTGGGTTTGTTAGATCTTGTTTAACTTTTTTAGAAATTGTTAAATAGTTTCTCAAAATGTGGCAAAATTGTCATTTACTATCAGTAATCCAAAAAGTTGTCAATTTGTCCATATCCTTGTTAACATGCTACTATCTGTCTTTGTAATGAATGCATCACTTAGTTGTATTTCTGTGGCTATACTTTTCATTTCCATGATGGGTAATAACATTGAGGATCTACTCAGGTGTTAGCCAATTGTATATTTTCTTTGATGAACTACCTATTCATAGTATCTATTCATTTTAATTAAGTTATTATTCCTTTATATGAGTTCTTTGTATATACTAGATACTAGTCATTTATCAGATGTGATTTGTAAATACCTTCTCTAGTTGGTTGCTTGTCTTTTCATTTTTTAAAAAATATCTTTTGAATACTATTTGTTGGACAAGTTCTGATAAAGTTCAACTTACTAATTTCTTCTTTTAGGGACTATGCATTTGGTGTTAAATCTAAGAACTCATAGCCTAATCTTATGATGAAAATTTCACCTTATGATTTTTTTCTGAAGTTTTAACTTTAGGTCTATAATCCATTTTAAGTTCTTGCTCGTATATAGATGAGGTAAGGGTCTTTTCATCTTTTCATACGAATATTTAACTTTTCCAACACAACTTGATTTAAAAAAAAAGTATGCTTTCTCTACTGAATTTCCCTGGAATCTTCACTGAAAATGAGTGAACAAAAATGTTTATTTCTAGGCTGTTCTATTTGACACTGTTCTACTTATCTGTAAGTCCAGTTTAGGTTACGAACTTGAGTAAAGTTTTATAATAAAATTTGAAATTGAGTATTGTAAGTCTTCCAGTTTTGTTCCTCCTTTTTAAAATTGTTTGAGCTATCTGGGTTGTGCACATTTCCATATAAATTATAGGATTAGTTTGTCTTTTTTTTTTTTTTTTAATGTCAGTTGGGAGAATGAGAAATCACACTGACTGTAAAGGTCAATTTGGAGATTGCTAACTGAAAAACAAGTGTTCTAAACCATGAATATTGACTGTCTCTCCTATATTTAGATCTTTAATTTCTCTTAGCAAAGCTTCATAGTTTTCAGTGCACAAGTCTTAATATACCTCTGAGTAAACTGATTCTTAGCCAATCTTTTTATTTTGGGATTATGTGTTTCTAGTGTACAGAAATATAAATGATGTTTGTACACTGATATGTATCTTGTAACTTTACTAGTTTTTAACTTACATTAAGCTTTTTTGTGTGCATGGATTTCTTACGGTTTTCTATGTACAGAATCCTGTCATCTGCAAATACAGTTTAGTTTCTTCCTTTCTAAGCTGCATTCTTATGTTACTCCCTTTTCTTTCCCCTCTCTCTCCCAACCTCACTCCACTAACAGCTATGGTTTCTAATATAATATTAGTAAAAATGATGAGAGCAGTCATCCTTGTTTTTATCCCAAACTTAGGGGGAAAGTATTCAGTCATTCATGATTAAGATAACTTTAGTTGTAGGTTTTTTTAAATGTCCTTTATCATGTTAAGGATATTCCCTTCTCCTGCTAGACTCTTTTCAATCAGAAATGGATGCTGTTTTTTTTCTATATCTCTTAATATTGTGCATAATGTAACTGATTTTCAGATACTAAACCATTAAATCTTTTTCTATGTGCTTCATATTTTCCCATAATTTCTGAGACTATTCTCTCTTTTTTTCCCCTCTCTTTTCTGTTATACTGACAGGATAATTTCTTTTGATCTACCTTGAAGTCCATGGGCTTTCTTCTGTCATTTCAAACCCCTTGCTGAGTCCCTCTAATAATTTTTTTTCAGTAATTACAGTCATGCATCACTTAGTTACATTTCAATCAATGACAGACTCTATATATGACAACATCATTCCAGTCAACCTTCTTAAGTTTTTACAATTACAATCCATGACATTTATGATGCATGTCCAATGTATACCTCTTGTTATGTGATTTCTGACTGTTTTTTAACTGTAGAATTTCTATTAGCCTTTTAAATAATTTTTATCTCTTTGAGATTATTTGTTGAGTCACTGTCATTATATTTTCCTTTAATTCTTTAAATATGCTCTCCCTTTAATTCCTGCTTTGAAGTCTTTGTTTTCTAAGTCTAACATCTGGGCCTAATGCTTATTTCCCACAAGGTATTGGTTATCCTTTTCTTTCTTTGCGTATCTTGTAATGTGTTGCTGAAAATCAACCGTAATATTTTCATATAATTACTCTGAATTTTGATGTTCCTCCTTCAGGGCTATTGTTGTGGCTCTGATTTTCTTGCTTATTAATTTCCCTAGATTAAATCTGTGGAATCCATTCTTCCCATATCATGTGATTGCTTGTATCTCTACAGTTTTAACATTTTTTATTCTATTTTCAAACTTGGCATCCTCGCATCACTCTGTGTCTGTACAGCTTAGTGGTCAATGAGCAATGATTGATCAGTGCTTGTACTCAAATACCATAGGCCAACAAAGCATCTATTTGCTGCCAATGGAATTGTGTTTGGGCTGGGAGCATATTCTAAGTTCAGGCAGTCATCTGGTCAGCCTGGGTATTCACTTTCTGTCAGGTGTTCTTGCATCTCCTCTGTATAGTAAAGCATTTCACAGACCATCAGTGATGTGTAAACAGATTGGGTCCTCTTTGGTGTCTTCTGCAAGTGCAAGAAAACTTTCGGTCATTGAAGATTACATGTCGAGCTCATCAAGATCTGCTGTAGTGCTCTCGTGATAAATTTCTGATGAAATTGTTGATCCACTGTTCACCCCAGTCAAGAATGTAACCTCAAGCTCACTGAGAGTTAATCTTCCTTCTGGTATGCCACTGAGATGTCTACTAGTATTCATAATGTCACTGAGCATGAGGGATGTTCCGATTCTTCTTCTAACTAAGGAAGGTCACTCATCAAAGAAATGACTGAGTTAATGACTCTTCTAGCTCTAGCAGAACTTGCATGCAGAGCCTGGAGATGGGATATGACAGCAGCTCCCGGAGGGGACAAAGAGAAGCTAGACTCTCTAGCCCCCCTCTCATTTTCAGTAATTTTTCCAATAATAAACACTTCTCAATTTATTGGATGCCTTTGGTCAATTTCCAGAGTCCTAAAATTGATATTTTTATAATTTCATCCAGTTTTTATTGTTGCTATTTAGAAAGAGGAATTACCTATATTCCTCATTTTGACATACTGATAGTCTGCCTTTGAAGCTATTTTTAATTGCTCTGCTTCTTTCAACCATGCTCAGCTGATCACGAAGGCCTGCTGATTCTTAATCTGCAATGTCTCCCTGGGAGAGATGCTGTTTTCCTTGCTATATTTAGAGTCACACTGATCAAGATAACCAGTACCTATTCATTCCTGAATCACCATGACAGAAGCCCCTTCCCATCACAGTCAGTGTTGCATCTAGCTACTAAGTCTGAGGTTAAAAACACCAACATAATCAACTCCGTGTTTCTGTCACAAAGGACATAAAATTCATACTGCTCAATCGAGCTTTCAAGACTGTAGTCAAATGTCTAGATCTTATGTAATATCATTTATTCTTAGAGTTCTTACCAGGTCGAGGTTTTCTACCCCCACATATTCCTTGCCAACTTTGATGTTTCCCTGACAATCAGGCAACTTTGTCCCTGAGCTGAAAAAATTTTAGTATGCTTTTATGACAATAAGCTATGTAAAGACATGTTCTCTCTCTGCATGTGAAGTTCGGTGAACCAAGTAGGAAACTTATCAACATGATAGTTTTTTAAAATCAAATTTTTAACTGTGGTTCTTGGTAAAACAGTGATGCTTCTTACTGAAAGTTAAACCAGGTTTGCTGGTGAACAACACTGTACTGCCTATGAAGGCAAACAAAAGACACTATTTAATCACTATACTGGTCCTGGCTTTTTATTTTCACATGTGTTAAGTATCTTGGGATTCAAAACTATCTCCAGATTTGGGACAGGGACCAAAAGAAAATCTTAAATCCTTGCATCAGAAAATGCAAAAGAGAAGTCAATTATATAAAGAGTGAAAATAGGGGATCTGTAAAGTGAAAATAGGGGATCTCCTAATACAAAAACAGAAAGAAACTATTAGCAATCAAAGAATAAAATTGAAAATTCTGAAAAGTAATCACTAACTGATTTGTCTGAAGAGGAATTTTAGAAATGGGGAGAGGTATGACTTAATTGAAGGTATATTGCCAAGAGAGAGCAGGTTACTGTTTTTCAGTTTTAAGTAGTGTAATAAATCATACACAACACCATAATTTGAGTTTACAAGGAAGGTAATACTCTTTAGGTTGTAAAAGTGACCTCCAGTGGGCAATAATGCTCTCAAATCTGTAGCCTAGGGAACTATATTCCATTGATCATCATTTTGAAAAAGGCTATGTAGGCAACAGTTTTCCACTATAACTTTCACATCCATTTAGCCAATTATATACATATGGTATTTATTGGTTTAATAACATATCTGGTTATGATTCATTAGCATGAACTGCTAACAGAAAGGTTTTTAGAGTATTTCCCCAATGATCTTCAAGTAAACATCAATTACAGAGACCTACAGAATAGTAAGAATATTAAATTCCTCCTTCATTGGAAATTAAAATACTGAATTTAAAATGAAGGATCTACTGACTGAGTATATAAGCAGGTCGAAACCTGAACAAAACTTATTAAAATATAGAAAACACCTTTAGGTAGTGTTTACACTTTTCTTCTCTGAGATCATGAACATGAAATTATCTTCAAAGACATAATCTGTTGTGAAACACCAAGTTAACAGGTAAGTTGAAGTACAGATCAAATAACTAAAAATCTCTTAAAGGTAGTTGGAAAAGTCATGTTTTTTTAAAATCGAAAATTTCACACTTTCTGTTGATTAAAATAGCTGTTATTCATTACTTCAGGAAAAAACGTGGGAGAAGGAAAGCAATAAGTCAAGCTCGTGGCTTTTGACTATAGTCCAAAATTATTTTACAGCTCAAGTTAATAAGTCACTTGTGTGCACAATATCACTGGGCATAGGCAACCTCTTAGAAATGCAGCTGCTGTACTAAGCACAAATGAAACTATGAGTCAGTTATAAAATACATACTATTCAATCTTGCCACTACCTTCCCCTGTAACTCTTTGTTGGTTCTGAAAACCGCTTATACATCTGAAGTAAAACATCACTATGGAAACAAAAGAATATGTTGAGTTGTAGAGCTTTTTGGTGGGATTTCAAAGAGCAAACAAAGTGAATTTTGATACAGGCAAACTTTCTATCAGTGTTATTCATCAATGCTGTGATGATCACTAATGAGGAAAAACTTATTCTCTTAGGCAATAAAATTGGTTTTCATTGGAAGGTAAGTAAATCAAACTTCATAATCAAGACCTACTATACTGCAATATAGGCACTATCTCTGGGAAACTGGCTCCTTTTTAAAAATCCATGAATTCTGAATGAGCAATTTTAAAAATAATATTTGGAAAAAAACTGAAAGGGTGAATACCTACTGCTCATTTCCCCTAGCACAGGGATTAAATCAGCATGCTTTTCTCTATAGAAGGACATATAGAAAATGTTTTATTCTGCAGATATAAAGGTCTCACTTATCACTACTCATCTCTACTATTGAAGAGTGAAAATAAACCACATACATTACCTGAATGGCTATTTCTTCCCCCAAAAAAACTACTTATGGGAACAAAAACTGAATATCATACAATTTTCAGATATCAAGATATTATTATTCTTTAACTTTCCTATCATTTGGAAACTTAAAAACCATTCTTACTTTAGGTGAGAAGATGGATTTGGACCAACATTTGTAGTTTGCAGGCTTCTGTTCTAGCCCATCAATGAACAGCAACTACCCAGTGGTCAGAAGTGTTTCTGGTGATTTTTCCTGGTATAATATGTTTTTGAAGATATGACTGAATATAACTTTAAGTTATATTTGTATAAAATAGACTTTTATATAATAAAAGTAACAGTGCAGGAAATTTTAGTCCTATAGTCAACAGCAGATAGGAGAAACATTTTAATATATACAAGCAAGCAAATATGAAAACATCAATACAAACACTAAATTGATATACCTTTTAAAAACCTTAGTAACCTAGTTCATGAAAAGTAACAAAAAACTAAACTGTTCTTTACAGTTTGGCAGTTCTAGGACCTTATACAAAATGCCAGTGGCTGTGATCATGCCCTCAAAGTACCCCATGGCAATCAGCACCATAGCTTGATATGTGGTCCAAGTTCGAAACCTACATCAAATTTGCAGAATGCAAAGAATATAGGTGCCCCCAGGATGATGCTGTGTGGCCAGTACTATGCAAGGTCACTTCAATTTGTCCTTTATATTAATAAAAGCCTTTATTGAGAAATTATACTCAAACTTATCAAGTGTGTGCCTCTTTCAATTCTGAGGAATACTGTCCTAAATGACATTATCTGTGAATATACACTTGCATACTATTCTGTGGAATGTGAGAATTAGGAGGCAGCCCCAGGAGCTTGAAAGCCAAGTATTTTGGACATTCACATGATAGGTGAGGGGAAAAAAATCCAGAGATTCTTAAAGAAACTCATAGAGATATGCAATGTATTCCTTATGACAGTGACATGTATTCAGAGTATGTAAATACACAGAGGCCAACATCTGGAAGTAACCAAGAGGCTATCACAAAAAAATGTCCTTATAGGTCCACTACCAAGGAATGCATATGGAGCAAATACTCATTTATCTTACTAATTCTGCCAAATGAATCCCACCAATTCTAGAAATTCTAATTTCCTTAGAAATTCAGCTCAATTCTATCCTAAAAACAGGAGTACCAAAGTAAAGACACTGAAAATAATAAGGCAGATACTTTGGCTTCATAGAGAGGTGGATCCAGTGGAGTGGACAAATACAAAAAGCTACAGGAAAATAATCTGATAAGTGATAACTGTGGGTTTGGAGGAAAAGTAGGTTTGGGGAAATGTTACTGAATGGAATGTTCGGTTGCATCTGATGGGTACAATAATTAAAGTTCCTCTTATGAGTAAGGAGAGAGAAAGGCCCAGGCAGAGATGACAGGACAACAAATACATACAAGAGAGCATGAAATGCATTAACTTCACACTGCCCCAGGGAAAAGTGTGGTAAGTCAGGTAGAGGGGAAATGGTGAACAATGAGTGGATATAGGAGTGACCAGATCACAATGCTCTTGGATTTCAAAATATAAACGACTTGTGTCATCCATTGCACACATGGCTACTGAGCACTTGAAATCTGGCTAGTATGAAATGAGAGAAAAAAGAAGCAAAATATCTCTGTAACTATAATGTTGGCTGCATGCTAAAATACTAAGATATTTACCTATTTTTTAAAAGGCTCTAAAACTTTTAAATGATATGTGGCATTTTAGACCTCTTATAGCAGTGCTTTTGGTTGATTCCTCAACAACCATTTTGTCCCAAGTATATGAACTAGTAATGATCTCATCCAGAGACTAAGACTTCAGATGGACATGTAACCAACTCCTTCTGGCCTGAACTATGAAGGAAGGACGGCTGGAGCAAGATCCTGATACTGGTATCTTTGTCCCTAAAAGGAGACACAAGAGCAGGTCTCTTGTTTACTTTGGGGTGTGGTTTTCTTGCCAGTGAGACAGAAAACTATTTTGACTATCTCTCCATGAGACAGAGGACAGAGCTAGGAAGTGGAATAACCTGAGTCTTCATTGACATCATTGAGCTGCTTTACTGATCAACCCTGAAGTTTACCCGCTCTGAATTTCCTGTTAAGTGAGATGTGGTTCCTTATTATTTGAGATAGTATGAGTCAAGTTTTCTGTTACTTAGAGCTGAAAGTATCTTAGTAGATATATTTCACTAGACAATAATTACCTCCAGGGCAAGGAAATAATAATCACTTGAGACCACTGAACATTAAAGAAATTCTGTATGTGGTCTAAAATCAATGCATTCTTTCTGTGAAAACATTCATTGAAGTATCATGTCTAAAAGTTTTTCTTAGTTTTAAATTAATATACAACCATATGATATGCTGTAATTACTCAGGCAAAGAGAATTTTGACAAAAACTTGAATCTTCTTTTATGAGCAGAATTAATCAAAAACAGAACGTAATGCCCATTGGATTTGTAAATTGCTATACTTAATGATCATCTGGTCATTGAGAGATCTTGAATCCTAGTCAAAGCATACAGGGAACAACTATATTGAATAACAACTACATTAAAGACAATGTGGCAAGTGAAGGAAATATACAAATGCTATAGTTACATCTCAGAGTTACTAAGAGAATAGTGTACACAGAACCTGGAATACTATCCAGAACCTGACAAATATGTCAAAATGGTTATTGTTTCTTTTCCCTGTATAAACTGTTGATCTAGGTGTGAAATAGTCAGTTATTTATTTTACATAAAAATTTTTTGTATTGACTGAAAGGTTACAGAAAATAATAATATGCATGCTATACTTTTTTGGCTAGTTAATACTTGGCCAGGTAGCTGATTTTTTTAGCTCATTCATTTATTTTTACTAAGCTGAGTTCTCAAACTAAAAATAACGTAGGTATTGATAAAACTATTGACAGGCAATAAAGTTAAATAGCACTCTGATCTAACTTGTTTACCAAGTATTTGTGAGACTGATGAAATTGGCAATGTGGTCTGAATGATGATGCACAAATAGAAAATATAAAGAAGGAAGGAAGTTTATGACTTTAGGGCTGTAACGAGGTGTCAATCCAGTAGGAGAGAGAGTAAAGAATAATAGTATTAGTTATGCCAAGTTAGAAAATCCTAAAAATCTTTCTATACTATTACAAAGAATTTTCCTTTTTTAGTAACACACCTTAACCAATACAAATTTAATTTTCAAATGAGGTATACTGAAAAAAATTGTTCACTAGCTCAATATCAACAAATATTGTGTTTTTAACAAATATTTTGTTTTTTCCTTAACTTATAGATATGGATAATCACTCTTCATTGAAAACACCATATGATCTACAAATTTAAAATTTTACATGGTTCGTCCACTGAAGCTACATAATAAGTGAGCTAACTTATTAAGAACTGTAAGTTACTGTTGCTGCACTAGATGCTGCATGCTACAGCATCTAGTGTAGAATTCTTACACAGCCATTTACTCAGTTAACAAATGCTTGCTTAAAAAATAGTATTTGGAAATTTATACTATTCCTTTTTTTCTGGGCAACTGAACACTAAACACTCTAATATTCAATTTGCTGTGATTAGCTGGGAAAGAACAGTCTTACCTAAATCCATGAGGAACTCCAGGCAAACACTAGGCTAACTTGTCCAGTCTGGATAAGAATCCAGAATCCCCGGATAGGAAATACTGGAAGACTTAGACCACTTTTAAAGACTAATAATTATTACTCTGAAGCAGTCCCACAGCATTTGGAGGAGTGCTCAGCCAACTCTCATGTTAGATTTTATGTGTTCCAAAGTGAATCCAACATCCTCAGATAACAGAAGAAAGGGGGATGTCATCTTTCCACATTCCCCTAAGGTTAATACCATATGAGTAAGTGATAAAGGAATGAATCTGGCTTTTTTTTAAAGTTAGGTTTATTGAAGTAGAATCTACACACAGTAAAATTTACTCTTTTCAGTGTACAAGTCTGTGAATTTGAGAAATGTATAGTCATTTTTCTACTTTCATTAGAACCTAGCACATTTCCAGCATCCTCACCCTGACCCCACCCCAGTTCTCTCATGACAATTTACAGTGATTCTTTCCCCAAGCTCCCAGCCTGTGACAACTACATATCTATTTTCAACCCCTAGAGTCTGCCTTTTCTAAATGCATACAAATCTATAGTACATTTTTTTTTTCTGGTTTCACCTATCATGCTGTCACTGGCAGCAAGGTAAGCAAGACTGGCAGACAGTGAATAGGAGCATGGTAGGAACTGAAGTTAAAATGGTGAAGTGGTCCAATCACATAGAGAATTGTATGCCATAACAGAAATTTGGGATTTATTATAAGTATGATGGGAAGGTTTTGAGCAGTTGAGTGATTTGATCTATTTAACTTAAAAAAAAAAATTTGGCTGCTGCATAGAAGGTACAGAGAAGAACAAAAGCAGAAACATGGAAACAGGCTGAGATACCATAGCAGTTGCCTGGTTTAAAAAATGACAGCAACTTAAAATAAAATGGAACACTAGAGGTGGTGAAACGTGGTCAGAGATCTAATTTATGGGGGAAAAATCCTAACTGTAAGAAAACACACAGCAGAAGACCCAAGTTGCTTGGAGATAAATAATGGTGTCATTTTCCACGATGGACAAAGTTAGGGAGTAGGAAGGAGCAGGTTTAGAAGAGGAAGTGGGAGAACTAAGAGTTCCATATAATTAGGCATCATTAATATATAGGTGACATTGAATCTCTCTCTTGACCATTTTGTCTATCTATTTGTATTGACCTTTGATAGAGAAATTTCAATTAAAGGGTCCCTAGCTTATTACTCTTTAACACAGTGAATAACTAATGCCCTGCATGCTGGATTCAGTCTTCACTTTACTGGATTCCTAGAGTTAAATTTTAAAAACAAGAAAATAAGCTATTAAGGTTGAAGCTAGAGAGCTCTTCCATTTCTCACCTCCATTTTCTACACAGAAAAGAACAGTCTAAGTTTTCTAAGTTTCTACTTTTTCCTTATGGCATTGACTCAACTGAGTCAGGAATAGAAAACATTTTTCAATTCTTACAATTTTTCTTGCTTTAAAATGTTTTCCCAATTGCTGGTATTTGCAAATTAATGGTGAGAAAGCATTTAGTGATCTAACTCTACCAATTCATGAGATTAAGTTTACATTTGTAGCAAGATAAAGAAGTATCTTTTGCTTTAATAGATGTTCAGTTGGAAAGAGTAATGGCAATATAATGTAGAAAAGCCAAAGGATATAAAGTAGAGATGTGTTTCCTTTCCTTAGATTGCTCACCAAAACAAAAGAATACTGATCTTATCAGTACCCTCACTTTGCATCTCTGAGGTCATTAGAGACTGATGTACAGGATGATCATTAAAGATATCCATCCGTCCATCCATCCATCCACCCACCCACCCACCCACCCACCCACCCACC
>PVHY01002562.1:0-22664 GCA_004024945.1 Uropsilus gracilis
TGGCACCTATGTCTAAATTTTAATACTGCCCATATTGGAGTCCCAGTTTCAATACTTCCCATACTGGGGTACCAGCTTCATTTTCAGATTCCTTCCCACCAGATCATTAAAACTTTTTCTATGTATGGTGCTTTTCCCCTATATTATAAATATACACACAGAGAAAATATCATCTCCACCAACCCACAGCACCTCCCTTCTCTCTCATTTCTCAAGTGTCAAGAACTCTCCAAAGTCAAATATATTTATATGTCTGTCATATGCTAGCCCTCCATTCCCCTGACTCAACCTACCTATTAAAATAATTAGAATTCTTCCTAGTTTCCTGGGCTATTTATATTACTGTACAAGGAAGATGCATGGATAAGGTACATCTTAACTGCCCATTCACAAGATAAACTTCAGAGTTAGAATATTTCCTGATCAGTAAAATCAGGAATTTTCCCCACATCTCTACAGATATACAGGACCAATGCAAAATCCTACACCTGTACCCCCAGAATTTGTTTAAACTTTAAAGTTTAAGGCCAATAACTGAAGTAAATTAGGATCATTATGTCAATATATTAGTGCTAGCTACTTGGATTTTTCTAGAGATCAAAAACTTGAAGTCTTGGTCCAGATTCTGGCCTAGTATGAAAAGAAAGTCTTTAATAAGCAAGACTTCTGGGAAACCACACATTTTAATACCATAGCAATAATATATGTAGGTATTAGAGATATATGCATCTATCATTATTTTAAAAACCTAAGGAGGAAAAGAGAAAAATTAAGAAAGGCTAAGCATACAATTTTTATGACCTCAAGTACCAGACATTTAGAATGGTAATTTTCAAACTTTAATGTTTTCATTAAATCAAAAGGGACTCTTCATAGACTGTAGATTTGAATTCAGTGTATTTGTGGTTGTTTCTAAAATTCTGCATTTCTGAAAAACACTCAAGAGGATGAATATTACTGACCTTAAGATCACACTAGGGGAAGCAAAGCTAGAGCATATGTGAAGGTCAGAAACAGTACTATCTTTTTCCAGTTAATTATGACAGCACATATGCTGCTCTTAGATCTTGATTAGTTCAGAGCATTCAACTACATGCTTATCTACAAACCTAGAAGAGTAATATTGGAAGTCAGTGGCCTGGACCATATGCTTTTGCAGATTCCTTGTTATGATGTATTCTTTCTGTTAGAAACTGCTGTATTACAAGATCTCCCTGACCAAGCTCTCTGGTTGATCAAATCATGATGAGTATTTTGGCCGTGAAGTAGATGGCTGTGAAGGCAAGAAAGTACCTGAGGAAATCATGGTGATCTTGCACCACCAGCATGAATTAATAACAAAAGCAGCTGTTACAGAATCTTGGCCAATGAACTTGTTTGCAGAACCAGTCCCATGAAAGTATCAGATAGAAACTGAAACTTAAGGGCACATGGGAAAAGAACTAGAATTAATTTTGATTCAAAAAAATAGAAAATAATTGCAAGGTTTATTATAATGCTAGTCTACTCAACATAATTTCTTCAGGTTTTATATATTTATTTGGATAAGGTCCAAGAAATTTAAATGAGAATCATACTGAAATTACTTGTGCTTCCATCTTTGAAATTTCAATTTTAATCAAACCAACTACAAAATAGTCAAAATTTTATGCCACTGATAATGGTTTGATATTCTCAGTTAATATGACTTGTCAATGATGTCCAAATTATGTACTAGCAAAGGAATACCCAGAAAAAAGGAGAAAACTTCAAAATCTGACACCAAATTTTTCCATTGGATCAAAACATGTGAAAGTTGTGTGACAATGAAGGATTGAGGCTTTGCAGAAGTCCCTGAAGTGCATGGACTTTGGAGGAGATAAACAATGTGAAAATGTCTGGAGTTCTCAATATATGAAATAAATATTATTGTGATTTCTATGTCTGTGCAACTTTACACTATATGATTTCTTAAATAATGTAAATGAATTTTGAGTGGCATATTTATGAGGATAAAACTGAAACTCAGATGTTAAGTAGTTTGGCTAAAAAAAGGTACTAGTAATAGAAAAAGCCAGATGGTAAAGTGAGATCTTTTAAGTACAGTTCTTTCCACATTCAGCCAGACTAACCTTCAACGCATCTTTTCACATTCAGCAAATGAAATCAATCCTGCTGCGTTTATAATGAGGCAACATGCCTTACTGTCTCTATCCAGACTTAAGTAAGACAGCCAAAACATATTATATTCACAATATGTAGTCATTCTGCACTTCAACACTTTTATATCACCAAACTCCTCTTTGCTAGGACCTGTGGTGTTGGGCCAAAGTTGAACTGCTGCACAGGCAAAATTAAGAGCTGAGACATGTGAGTTTCCAAGTACACAGGCACAAGTATGATGTTGCCAACCACAAAAGGTTTAGAGTAATTTTCTGTCCAGTCGATATCTTTTAATATATAAACTTATAAGACTCATGAAATGGCAAGAAACAACTTTTCTCTGACTAGCATAATCAGGAAGAGTGTCAGATTTTTTTTTCAATACAAAGAAATCAATGCACAGAAATCATGCTCTTATAAAATGTTTTTTCATATCATTAAATGATTATGTCCCTTAGGAATCCATGATAAAAAGTAGCAGTACGACACGCTTGTCTCTTTATATACACTGGGGTAATGCAGTGCATTTTGTAGGTTTTCTTGTGAGTATGTAATAAAAGATAATGAGGGAATAATATAAAAAATGAATAATTTTACAGTATTAAAAAACATTTTTAAAAGAATATACTCTTTCATTGCCTTTTTATCATTTTCTCAACAAAGCATTTCCTCTTTTTCTAAGTTCATCTTCTTAGCTTCAGAGTTAATAGCAATATCCATTTAACATCAAATCTCCAGAACTCATTATCTGGGTCATCATTGTGTGCTTCGGAGAATTCAACCTTCCTGAACTTCGAGTTGGTTTTGATTCCTCAATATCTATGCAAAACAGTTGCTAGATGCTAATAATATAGAACATGAAACATACTCAATCATCATTTGGAATTTTTTATGAGAAAGACCATGAGTGAACCTTTAAATCCACACAATTGTTATGAGCTCATATATCTGCTCTGCCTATAATTACCACAATCATTTTCTAGCTAATAAAATAATCATTAGGAACAGATAATTTAATAATGTGTGCTCATTAAATGTTTTCATATAGTCTTTCTTGACCTTTGAGTGAAAATAATTCCTTCTAGGTGGAAGGTTTAAGTCTAAGTTAGTTGTTTTCAATACAGAAAGGTAAGCTTGAAGTTTATCTAGAAAAACCAATGGAAACATTAAGTCAAGGATTTGCTGATCTGTTTCAAGATGTTTGAGACAATGAAAATGATGATGACATAGTGACTAGATGTCAATGTGTATTAAGTGGAAGGTACATAACTCAGCGTTTCTTACTAAAATCTCATTGTAAGGAAACGAAGAATTACTAATAAGGTCAGAAACTCATGCCTTGAATTATTTCTTTTTGGCACAATCCAGACTGATTGTCATCACTCTTTCCTGACTCATCAGTGAAATGTCTTGCCTATTTCTATTACTGTCATTGCATCAACTTTAATTAACTGTATTCAATTAATATATAATAGATGTTTTATTAATAACTTGAAATCATCATGAAAAAAATGTCTTTTTCAATAACATCTTCACATCAAATTCATGAAGACGAAAAAAAAATAGAACTCAGAATCCAGGTCTCGCATAAGGAAAAAAGCTAGCATCTTCAGCATCCCATGTCTCGTTGTCAAACACTACCCCCTTGTAATTACCACCACTGTAAGAAACTGACATTATAAAGCATACAACTCAACATAGGTCCAATTCACTACAATGACACTGCTCTCTATAATTCATATCCTTTGAAAATGCAAATTCCAGTACTACTAATTAAGTCTATATGCTTCTCTCTCCTTTGCGCAAGTGAAAGTAACTAATTTTTTTAATTGCAACATCAGTATACCAGGTAATGAATGTCTAGTCTAATTTCAGTACTATAAAAAAGCTTGCTTTATTTGAATAACTACAATAAAATAAATATACTTGAGGTAATTAGCTCTTTTATCTGTTGGGTCTTCTGCTCAATAAATGAAAATAGTCAAAATTAAAATTAAATGGTTGGAGCAGCCCACCTTGGGGAAACAGCTCAGGGTTGCTGAGCTCCGCATTCGAGGGACATGGCCACATGGTGTCCAAGGCTGTGCACAGACTGGTTTTCCCAGTGTGACAAGAGTGAATACCACCTGTTGGCATCCTAAGCAAGGGGGTTTCTGGGAAGGGGATGTTGCCAAGTAGCTGTGGAGGCTTAAAAGCTGGGCAACCAGCAGCTGGGCTTATTTTTCATATGGATAATGACTAGTCTGTATGCTTTTTGGACTTGTACCACATGTAAATCCTGCCGTTTCGGTCTGCAGGCCTTCTGTATTCTCACTGGACTCTTCAGTAGCAGATGGACACCAGACCCTGCAACTCTTTTGTCTCCTCTTTGATAGACGACCCAGGTGACACCACCACAAGCTTTCCCCCAGCTCCAGAGGTTTATCCTGGCATAAGGACCAACGTTAGGCTTTGCTTCAGTGATCTAGCCACCATCTTAGCATAGTCAACTCCTACTTCCTCTGCTTCCATAGCCAGGGACCACATGCCAAATGAGGTTCTTGGATTGGACTCTGCAACTGGACACTATCTGGGGTAGGACAGTCTCTCTCTCTCTCTCTCTCTCTCTCTCTCTCTCTCTCTCCCTCTCCTTCCCTCTCTCCCTCTTCTCCTTCTTCCTCTTTCAAACACACAGCTCCCCCCTTACACCACGTAAATGAATTATTATTTTTCCTTGAGTCATGTCTTACAATTATGTGAATGCAGATGAGGACCTGTTAACCTGGTAATCATTCCCTTCTCTCCCCCTTCCCACCCATAACCAATACCATCTAAAATTCCAATCACTGCAAGTTAAAAGAGAAATGATCAAAATTAGTATTATTATATGCAAACAATATTGTATTTACTTCTAATACTTAAACATTATTGAAATATATTTCTAATACCCTTACCCTATAAGCTAAAATGAAATCTACTGAGAAAAAAAAAAAACAACATAATCCTTTCTCTCCTTTTTTTATAAAAAATGGAACTATGTTTTAAAATCATATTTAATAGGAAATGAAAAAAATAATAGTGACTGGATTGTTTATATTATTACAATAATGAGAAATGGGCTTAAAGAATGGAATGTGGAGTTTTAAGTTAGTATTTTCCTTCTAATGATCAAACCACTGTGGAATACACTAATCCACTCATGCTGTCAGAGCCATTATCTGCAATTATTTTTTATTCAAGTGTAAACCTAGCATTAAACACAAAGCCACAGAAATGAGTAGATAATATTTTTAAATTCTAAATAAATAGCACATGGATCTGATCCTTTAGACATTCAATTATTACTTTAAAATAAAGCATGGGTACTAAAAAGAGCTTGGATATTTATATGAATCAGACATCAACAGATAACACATATTATAGAAACCTTGGTATATTATTTAATCTTTATGAGATTATGTTATAGGTGGAAATATTAGACATAACACACATGATTCATGGTAACTAGACTCAAGCATTTCTCTCCCTACAATCAAATACTCCATTAAAGTAATATAAAACAAAAATAAATTTCTAGGCATGTTGAAATCCTAGATTTTGTAACCAATTGGTCAGAATAGTCAACTTTCTGGAAAATAGAAAGCAAATGACAAGAAGACATGAAACCCTAAGAGAAATGAATAACAAAACCCTACAGAAAAATAGATGTTCTTCCTATAAGTGAGTATTGACAGAACTCAAGATTATGTACACATGATCAAAGCAGAGGAACTATGAAAAGACAATAGGGCAATTCACCAAATAAATAGTTGCAGTATCAACAGGCCTATTTCTGTCCTGAGAAAATAATCATGAAATATCTGGCACTGGAAACTTATGAAGTAAGCAGTAAATTGGGGAAAAGAAAGTACACCCAGATACCTCATAACCATCCTTAAAAAACAAGGAGTTTCTAGTCATAAGTCAAGGAAATTTCATACTTCAGTCATATCTACTCTTCTCAGAGCCTGTACACAGACACACACATGCACGCAAAAAATGACAAGATCCAGGGGTCCTATAATCCATGACAACATTCACATTCATTACTGGGAGAAAAATAGTTACACTTGGGCAGAGAAAACACATGGCCAACAATTTTGATCAATTGAATTCTTTATCTAGAAACAAGGTCAACAGAGCCGAGGATCATTAGACATTTAAAGGGGAAAAAAACACCATTACTAAGTGGTTTAAAAAACTTTAAATAGCAAAATTAACTCACAGATGAAATATTAGCATAGATAAAAATATTAAGACAGAAAAACAATAATACTTTCATAGATAACCAAGAGGACATCACAAGCATTCAAAATTAACAATAAAAGAACAGCCAGCAATGAAAAAGGAGTAGTATTAGCACTTGACAATTCAGAAAATAATTACTGAGTAAGGATTTAATAAATATGGGTTAAATAAGAAGCTTCACACATTTGAAGATTTAATTAGAGATCTGGAAATCAAATCAAGAAGTCTTTCAAAAGCAGTGTAAATGGACAAAGAAATAGAAATCATAAAAAAAAAAAAAACTTTTGGACCTGGAGAGAAAGGTACTCCTGCAACCTCATTGTAGCTAAAATGCCAAAAGATAAAAGCTAATAAAATGAAAAGTAGACCATAGTAGCAACATTAAATAGAATTTGAGTTGAAATTGTCAAAAATTTATATATGTTAAAAAATGTAGTTCTTGCCAGAGAAATGAGTACATACATCCATCAAAAGGTGAGTACTAGGATGTTTTTAAGCAGTTTATTCATAACAGTCAAAACCTGGAAATAACCTAGAAGTCCACTGACAGATGAGAAATAAAATTAATCCTGGTATTTAACATAGCATTTTAAATATGGCAAGTAATACTTAAAGCAAAATGTGCATAAATATCTCACTGACATAATGATGAGTCATAAAAAGTCATACACAAAAAACAACCATGTATATCATTCCATTTGTGTACAAGTCAAGAACACTAAATTAACCAGTTGTGAAAGGATTCAGAATACTGCACATCTTTGAGAAGTGAAGATTTTAACTAAGGGAATATCAGAGAGAATTCTGAAAAGTAATCTTTTTATATTTACATGGATATGGTATGTAAAAGTTTATATTTACATGGATATGGTATGTAAAAGTATGTAAAAGTTTGAATTACATACTGAAGACTTGTGTATCTTACAATATTTATCTTTACTTCAATAAAGAAAAACATTGAAAAGGCAATTCACCAAGAAAATAGCACAATTATATATTTTTGTAACAACTTTCACTAATCACTCTACATATTTCTGTATCTTTTGCTGGATTTACAAGTGTAACATGTACTCAAAAATTGTAAAGACAAATAATGCAGGTCATGTGTCTAGTATAATGCATTCCACACTCAAGAAATGATAACTCTTTATCATATTTTGAAGATTAATGACTTGTCCTAGTCAAGTAAATTAGAAATGTTTACACAGTAAATAATTGTATAGCACCTTTTGAGCATCATAATACTCTGGAGATTTAAAAATACTTTATGGTTATTGTATTCTTAGACCTCACAAAACCTCTGCAAAGCAGGTATGCTTTACTTCTGACTGAAATAGTGGGTCTTTCTACGTTGAGACATGTCAGCAATGTAATCCATATCTGCTTATTTCAATCAATTAAAATTTTCATTAACCATGCTGTGAAAATCTGCTGAAATCTGTAAGAGAAAAACCATTTGTCTTGTCATGAATGAAATAAGAAGATCCTAGTAAGATCAAATATGTAAATAATGAGTTTGTTTTATGTGCCACCCCTGAGCCATTATTTGGTCACCATCTTATTCATGGCACCCCACCAGTTCACACCCTGATCTGACACTAGGAAATCAAAGACCTACAGAAATTAGAATGTCTGCCTACCCTTTAGCAATGTACACACTTAAGTTCATATCTCCTCTAATAGAAAATATAGAAATTAAAAAAGAAATGAAGAAATACATTTCCATAGAATCTAGTTGATAACCTATGAATTCTAAACACTGAAGAGAAAAACTTATTTCTAGATCATGAGTAATCTGAAACTATCAGGTATTATAATAATCAATATTTTCAGGAAAAGTGGGTAATAAAATAAAATTTTAAAATGGCAATATTGCCAGACCACCAGCATGTGTCGATTGCCTTCATTTGGTTGCCAATACTAACACACACAAAAAAAGGTCAAATATAGTTTCTCTAATAATTTTGAATTCTCAGAGTTTATTAAGTGTACTTTCTTGAACATGAAAAATAATAGAGATTATGGAATTAGAATAATTAAGACATTGTGAACTCAGTAAGCTGACTAATGTTACTTATTGATATTTCCTTCCTGCCCATGCCTTAAGAAGAAAAAACTATTCCTTTTATTCCTATAAATGTGTCATATGCTTAAATACTAAAGGCATGCAATTGCTATGTTTTTATAGATAGCATCATCTCCAAATTGATGTTAGCATTAAGATGTCTATATAATAACAAAGTATCTATATCACAGAAAAGTCCCTCTTGCTTAATTTCCATATTTATCAGTTTTCAAATAATTATGGCAATTTACTGTACTTCAAATTAATGTTACATGAACAAATTCATATAACTATTTTCTTTCAGCATGTTATAATTTCAGAGATAATTCAGTAATGCATAAAGTACAGCACATAGATAAATAAAAATTGCTAAAGGTAATCCAATAAATAATAATCAAAGCAGGACAATCACAAAGGCAACTTAAAAAATGCCAAATTTAGAATTTTAAGATGAGTAAATTAAATGTTCTTATTTTTTTCTTGAAATATAATTTAACAAGCCTACAACGTTTATTGGGCTGGGAAATTATGTTATAAATAGAAGAGGGGTAAAATCCACCTTCCTCTAATGGATCACACTGCTATTTTCTACTTTGGCTTCTACAATATCCTTCACTTATCCCTTGTTATATTCAAGAATACCAGGGACTTTGCATATACTAGCATATTCCAGGTGCTCATTAAACATGTATGAGTGACTAAATAAACAAGTGACCTAATTAATAAATTAATTGGCAAATGAGCTATTCTAGTTGGGGAAAAGAACTGACAAGATAAAATGTTCTGTAACAATGTATTTGGAACCAAATCTGACAAAGAGCAGGAACTTGAGAAAAGAGATAGACTATCACCATATACAAAGGCCTTAATAAAGAAGAAAACTTTAAAAAGATGGCAGGGGTGAGATAGTAGAAGGGATGGTGCTGAAAAACTTGAGACTGACTGGAGAATAAACTGGAGGTGGTAGAAACTTTAGGTTTGAAAAAGTAATGGGACACTGCTTGCCCTCTCCCTTGTTTTGAGAACTGGGAGACTAAACAAACATCACTCAAGAAGATGGAAGAAAATATTTTAGTTACACTTCTATTAAGGGAGATCTGAGAAAAAGACATCTGCACAAAGGTTGTAGAGAGAGTGGGGTTTGTCCATGTTGTGTAGATGGACAATACAGAGGGAGAAGCAATGTCTTAGAGGAGTGTGATGTGATGAAGGGCCTGGCAGTAAGAGAATCACCTGGGGACAGAGAAAGACTTTTTTTGTACATGTGAGATTATAGAGATGATAGAGCAAAAGTGATTTAAATACCCAACTTTATTCCAAGTTCATAGGGAGCCTGGCAGTGCCTTGTGTATTGTAATCACAGAAAAGAAACTGTTCTGCATTCCTAGGTCTCTAATCTGGGGAAGGTCTTTTAACATACAAACACACAGAGTACCTAAACATCAAAATGCCATCAGGCAATTAATTATAGGGAGTGGAAAGAGTGGAAGAGAAAGGTAGGTGAAACAGTGAGACTTAAAAAAGAATAATACATTACTTAATCCTTTCTAATACTATTGCACACATTATTCTTCTCAGATTAGTAAGGAAAACTTAGTGGATGCTTGCCAACATACTCCATATCCAAGATATTTTTCTTTTAGTGAAGCCACAGCTAAGGGCACATCAATTCTCTAAAGGTGTAGAGGATTGTTGGATAGCTAAATAAAAACAACTGAGCATTTCTTTAGATTCTTAAATTTTACATTTAAGAATAATAACAATGGAGTTAGAAGGAATGGTGCTGGCTGAAATTAGTAAGAAGGAAAAAGATAAACACCACATGGTCTCGTTTATGTTGTAATACAGATAAATCAAACGAAAAGACAAGAAATAATAAAAACTAACAAGTTGACCATAGAAATAAAACATTCAGCAAAGGAGAGAGAGAGAGAGGAGGGGGGGTAAAATAGAGGAGGGAGGAACATGAGGGAAAATGGAGATGGGTTATTGGGTAATATGGTGGTGGGAGAAATACGGGGCTACAACCATGTAAAAATAATAATACAAAACATTATAAACAGTGAAAATAACTAATAACTATAATATATTGTTATACGGTTATAAATAATTTTATAAACTATGTTACAACTAAGCATAGTTATTTGTTATCTGTTCCTAGAATTGCAAATACAAAATAATCCCACATAATGTAGGGAAACTCTGTAAGTCTATGTGCTACTCAAATAACTTGTCTCAAAACTTTTGAAAAGTGAGTACTATTTATTACCCTTCTTTTACAAACGAGTTTCGGAAACACACAGAGAAACGCAAGCAAACAAACAATGATACACCTGCTCCAAAGTGCAGGAAACCATAGAAGTAAAGCTGTTTCACAGAAGTTAGTTATGGTTTCTGTCAGCAACTCCGCTTTGAGAAAACTGAAGGCAGAGGAAACATGTAAGTTAAATCCAGCTACAATATGACATTTTTAGTTGGCAAGTGTACAACCATGCATCCATTCCCAACTTGGTGATGACAAAGTAAGAATTTGACAGTCCTTCAGGTATTTACAGTCCTCCGACAGACCTGGGGCTGCAGGTGAGCAAAGTCAACCAATGTTTAGTTTAATATCTTGAATGACATTGGACAGACATTGTTTAAAAGGGGAATAAAATGGAAACAGACTATCACAAGTCATTAGAATTGAGTTCAGCTTTGCTGTGATTTGATTATGAAAATAAACTAGGATTTTGTCCTTGAATTATTTTTCCTGTAAATTCTCTGTTGTAATTTATTAGTTTAACAACAATCTGGCTTAAAAGCTAGAGTGGTCACAATAGAGGAATAGCTGGTATTTTCTCATTTGCCCAAGTAAAAAGCATTCTTTCTGTTGGACACCTGCATTGAGACAAACCATAAGGAAATTCCCCTGGGTCAATAACAGTTAGGTGAAACCAAAGATAACAATGGAACAAAGGAACTACCTTTATCAGAGTTCCTGAACTGGGGAAAAGAAAGGTTCCAGTGTGTTTGCTACTAAGAAGGGTGGGTACTGGGGGGAAGTCAAGGGTGTGTGCTTGGGTCTGTCTCTCAGAACTGTGAGTTGAAATAAGAAAGCAAAACCTCAGAAAGTCTTGAGGAGGTTTCTTTCCTTTTCAGAAATAGCTTCTTTGCAAAAAGCGGAAAGTTCCAGATTCCAGCTCATCCAGACAATCCCAGGAGCAACAGAGGTAAAAGCATCTGGGCCTGAGAATGGCAACCTGGGTTGGAAAGTTTATGGAGAAGTTTAAGGTGGGGCAGGACCTGAAGTTCAAGTACCACAGTGCTCTGGTCTATGGCCTGGTGACCCTGCTGACAGTTGGTGGAGAGAGTGTCTTCTCAACTACAATATTCCAGTGCCCCTGCAGCGCCAACTGGAACCTGTCCTATGGCCTGCTTTTCCTGTTGGTGCCTGCACTGGCACTCTTCCTCCTGAACTACTTGGTGAAGGCAAACATCTGGCGTCTGTTGACTGGTTGCTGCAAACTGAGCCCCTCAGTGAGTGCTTGTACATGCCTGCAAAAGACCATTCTTTGCTGTCAACTCAGCTGGACCACAGTTCTTGCACCTCTCACCTGGGTGGCTGTGGCACTGCTCCAGGGCACATTTTTTGAGTGTGCCAGCAGCGGGAGTGTCTACACTGCACAGTACCTGTGCTCCAAGCTCTATGTCAATGGTACCTATGACTACGGCAACTGCACTGATCAGCTACCACTTGTGCCCTGCCAGAAGGCCACGGTTGCCAAAGTGCAAGACCTCCTAAAAGAACTCAAGACCCTCTCACAGGTCAGGCACTGGTGTTGGAGGAGGTATGGAGGAGCAGAGGGGGTAGGTTGGGGGATGGAGGGAGACAGGATAAGGTTGAAATCAATCCTCTTTTTATAAGACATAAGATGCCAGAGGACAAACTAGAATAGCTACTTACTTCTTGTAAATCAAACGGCAAATATTAAAATAAAACTGATGAAAAGAAGGAAAGATACTCATATAGTGTCAGACACCTTCTCTGTGCCAAAGTGTTCACTGATCCTTTGCCTCTTATATCTCTCTCATACCTTTCAACACCATTAAAGCAACTATTGGATAAAGCCAGGTTGTCCATGCAGCCATAAAGCAGACTTGTTAAAGGAAAAATGGCTGTCTCACATTCCTTCTAGGGTTGTACATTTCAGAGGTTCTTAAAAATGAATACTTGTTTCATGGATTTGCCATAATTCAACATCTTGAGTTCTAGGAGAATGTAATAGAGAACTCCCCTTTGGATCTTTGACATGGCTTAGAATGATCCTGAGCAAGCAACTGTACAGAGGGGTTCCAGGAGACATGTCACTCCTTTCTCTTAAGGGATTACAAGCTCAAACTATTTATCATTCATCATTGTAACTGGTACTTGTCCAAACTTCATCTCAGAAGTTTTAAGTTTCTCATAAAAATGTAGGTAAATGAATTCTTTGTTCTGTCTTCTTAAGGTGGCTGGCTGGATCCTGATAGCTGCAGTTATCATCAGCCTTCTGATTGGTACATCCTTTGCCCGATGCTTCTCTCCAGTTAGTTTTCAGCAGCTGAATTTTTGGAAAATCTATGTGAAAGAGGAGGAGAAGTTCTTTAAACGTGAAGCCACGGAGTGTGCAACTGAATTGGCCAAAAAGAATGCTAAAAGTTTTTTTAAGCCCTCAAGTAGCAAGGAAAGCACTTCAACCAAAGAAGAACACAAAGCAGACATTGAACAGGTATACATTCCAAGCAATGAAGACTGGCAGCAGATTTCATCACTTTATACTTACAATCCAAAGTACTACAGCACATTGCACAAATATATTAATAAAAATGGGGAGGGCCAGGATAGCAGAACTTCTCAAAGAAATAAAATGTATCATGCTTTGGACTTTGTGGATGAACACTGTCTGAGATCTGCTGATGGAGGAGTGGACCTCCACCTTCTGAATGAATAGGTAAGAAAGCTTTAAGGTTTTGTGTCATTTAAAAAAAATAAAATTTGATTCTGTGGTTAAAAAATTTCAACTCTTTATTATATTCATTATTTCACAAAAAGAAGCAAGGTTAAATGAACTACTCAAAGAGAACTCTTGAAAGTAGATTTCCAAAATTAGACTTCTGTGGCAAAAACAGTAAAAGCACAATTAAACTTCCACTTCCTTGTACTTATGTGGTATTAAATTAAGCTCACTTTCTTGTCATGCTTTTTTTGAAAGTTTAAGATAACAGGCATTTTGTGACTAATATGGTTACTAAACAAATTTACAAGATTCCATCAGACAAATTTTCTTAAATATAAAATTTGAAAAATTAGCTTAGGATAACTGTTTTTGTTTATGGATCAGAGGAAAATATACAATCTTTATAATGTTTAATTTTAAAGATCCCCAAAAGTAGAGAAGATAATAGTGTAAACCCCATTTTAGTCATTACACAGTTTCAACAAAGTTGGGACATTAAATCAAGCCTATACTATAAAAATGAGTATAGAAATGGAAATTGTGACCTGATTCAGATTAAGGGAACATGAGGCTGGGAAGCCTGGGAGAAAGTGTCATTTGCAGATCAGAAGCCCATTTCAATCTGCAGTAACAGTAGAAGCAAAGACTGAGGTGAGAAAGAGCAATCACAGTTGGAAAACTTAAAAGTAATTGGAAATAATATACAAGGGATGGATTACCATACAAAGAACATTGGGTTTTATTCCAAAAACATTTTAGGAAGTTTGCTAGTGGAAGACATGAGCCAAGGTAACAGTAGAAAAACTAATCAGACCTTTATCATTTGCATGAAGGGCAAAAATTTTCTCCCAGTTGGTTGGCTTTCTTTTTGTTTTGTTTATTGTCTCTTTTGCTGTACAGAAGCTGAAAAGGGTCTGATCGCAAATATCAACAAAGAAATCACACAATTTAACAAAAACAAAGCAAAAGCACAGTTTAAAAATAGGGAGAACTAAAAAGACACCTCTCCAAAGAGGAAATACAAATGGCCAATAGGCATATGAAAAAAATGTTCCACATCACTAACAATCATGGATGTGCACATCAAAACCACACTGTGATACCATCTTACACCAGTAGGAATAGCCCACAAAAAAGGGGGTGGAGGGGGCAACAAGTGTTGGTTCAGATGTGGCAAAAAAGGAACACTCTTAGACTGGGAGTGCAAACTGGTCCAGTCATAATGGAATGCTGTGTGGAAGACCCTCATACAATTGAGAGTAGAACTACCATCATTGGACCCAACAATTCCACTACTTGGAATCAACCCAATATATACAAAAACACTAATCCATAGGACACCTTTACATGCATATTTATTGCAGCACTATTTACAATATCCACAATATGGAAACAATACAAATGCCCCAAAACTGATGAATGGCTGAAAAAGATGTGGTATATTTACACAATGGAATATCATGTGTCAATCAAAGAAGACAACCTATATCATTTGCAGCAACATGGATGGAGTTAGACGGAATCATCTTAGAGGAAATAAGTCAGAAAGAAAAAGAGAAATATGGGATGGTTTCAATTATATGAGAGATTTAGGAAAAACAAACAAATGGCAAGAAAAATATAAAACTGCCAAAAATATAGAACTGAAGCATAGAGTGAGGTAGGGGGAGAAGGAATAAAATGGAGGAGGGGAGGAACAAAAGACTGAGATTGTTCACGGGTACTAAGTTGACGGGAGAAAATCTAGGTAGAAAATGATGTAATATATATACATATATACACAGATATATATATGTACAATCAATTTTTTAAAATAAAGCTAAAAAATTAATTAAAAACTAATCAGGATGTCACTGCAGAGGAAAATGGGAGGGAATAAACTTAAACTGGGGTGATATTGGTAAAAAAAAATAATAGTAGATCTAAGGTAGAGTTTGGACTTCAGATTTGTTAATGAAAAGGATGCAAGGATTTACTGAGAATAACTATACCTACAGATAATATTTCAGGGAATGTTATCTTGTCATTCCTACCCATTCCCCTCAGTCATTTATGACTGAAGTGCATTTTCTCTAAATAAGACTTGGAAATTAAATTGTAATACAAATGAGCATGGATCTTACTGATCCCTTCTTGCTCTCTTGGTGGCAGACCCTGTGTTGGATTCTTGCCCTGTATTGAAGAGAGCCATTCGAAAGAGCTAGTCATGGGACTGAATACAGCAGAGAGGACTCAAGACCTCCTCAGTGGATGCCTGAAATAAGGATAGTACCTTATGCAAATATACCATGATCTTTCCTGTATTTAATGTATAAATTAGGAACAAAGAGACTAATAACAACAATTAATAATAAAATGGAACTATCATCACAGTATACTATAATAAAAGTTATGTGAATGTGTTCTCATTCTTGTTTTTAATTTATAATTATATGCTTTTAAATTGTATATATGTGTATATATAATATACATGTGTATATATGTATATATATAATATACATGTGTATATATATATGATATCATATATATATATGATTTCACATTATTGTCTACCTCAAGGTTCTCCCAACACCTTAATACCCATGTACCATCTTAATCTCTTGTACCCATGCCTCCCCCAATTTTTCTCTCCTCTCTCTCTTTTGCTCTATGCTTCATTTCTGTTGACAGATTTAAATTATTCTTGACCATTTTTGTTTGTTTTCCCTATGTGCTCATTCTTAAAATTTTGTTGTATGTAGCATGTACAAAAATTGGTCAAAGTTAACTGAAACCACAGAAAGTAAAACAGCAGATAAGGAGTTAAAAGTCATATGTAACAAAAATGTTGGTAGCAAAAAACTTAAGAGGAGGTTTTTATTTCCTAGCAAATAATTCTAAAAATCATTTTGCTCCCTTTATTTACTTTTCAGTTAATTTCTGTATATTATTTCCTTCCAGTATTTCCCTTTCTAGTCTACCCTTTATACTTGTGACCTGATTCAGATTAAAGGAACATGTTCAACATTCTCTTTCACAGTCTTTAATAATTAATATGAAAGTATATATACTTAAGATAGAAATGATAATGGTATAGAACTGACATAAACTTAAATTACTTCATTTCCTTGCAATGTATTCCTCCCATAAATAGTCTTGTATTTGTCTACATAGGTATTATAGCGCTATAATTGTGATTATGCAACTTTTGCATAAAAATTATAATTTTATATATGTACATATACAAAGAATTTAGGTATATACAACTGACTTCCTTAAATAATTGTTGTGTATTATTCTAATGGTCAGTAGGATATGACCCTTTTTGTTTAAAATATACACATGCTCATTATATGCATGTACTCATGCATACACAGTCACTCATGAAGTATAACAAATCAGAATCTAATTGTCAAATTGGTCACTTATGGGGACTAATGTGTTTGGGTAGGGAATTTGTTCTAAATTTCATGTACTTTGGATTAGTTTCATAATGAATAATAAATATTAACTGCCTAATTGGAAAAGATAAAAAAACAAACAAACCTGTAGTGGCCATAGGGTTTGCAAACAAAGCTACTTTGTATCTTTCACTTCATTTTATTTTCACATGTATATGAAATACACAAGAAACACATCATTCATACATCAAATGAGGAACTGAAGGTTAGAGAGGTTACATTACTAATCCAAGGTCACATGGTCAATCAAGGCAGAACTGATATTGGTATCTACTACTTTCTTGATCATGTTTAAAGTGATTACTTGACTGTTTTAACCACTGAGCTAGATCTTTTCCTTTCTAGTCATGTATCCTTGTGAAAAGATATAAATGTTCTTAATGACCACAAACGCTAATATTTTTCATCTTATTCTACTTATTAGTATAATAATATACTATTAACCACTAAGTCTCTATTGAATAAACAAAGTAAGACCAGAACACAACAGTCATGTCATGGTAGGTATATGATTGTTAATGTTTGTTAAGACATACCACTCCTCTATCCCTGGCCCAAAAGAGACCATATCACTGAATCAAGATCTCATTGGGTATACATTTATTTTCTGACTTACGAATGATTCTTTAAATCACTCTTAATACTACCCTGGAGTTTTAACCTTAGAAGAGATTTTGACACAGCATCCATTTCAAATATTTGTTGAAAAACAAACATACTGACCTAAGAAGTGATTCAACACTTCATTGACTACTGGAAAAATAACTTATGGTGCATAGGATTAAGTGCTATCTTTGCTCCATCCAATGTCACATACAGAAATATCCTTTGTGAGCAGATTAAAGATGTGAGACCTGAGGGAAGCATCAAAAATAGAATTAGTCACATATGCAAGTATCTCTAGTGAAAACATCTCAAAATTCCTAAATTTCACAACATCTTACCTTTTATCTATGGAGTTCCTGGGCTGCCTATTGTCCTAATACTATAAATAAGTAACGCTTCATGTCAGCCTCAGTAGCAGTCACCACTTATTTTATTAGCAGCAAATCCCACTGAGTAGCTATCATAAATCAAACACTGGCCCTGTACTAAAAACTAAGCCTTTGGTTGGTCTTATTTTGTCTCTTCTCTTGATTATCTACTTATAAAACATATCTTGTGAATTGCAATGACAGAGGTCTGGAATAGATTACCTTACAGTTCCAAAAGGAAAGAAACCTATATCAAAAAAACAAACTAATAACAAACAAGGACTCTACTCTGTCAATACCTTTTGCCACAAGGCAAGGAACATTAGAAAAATTAAATAAGTTAAATAAAGAGGTTATACGTTAAAAAGCAAAAATCCATTACCCTTTTGATAATTAATGGACTAGGGAAAGAGAAAATAGGAAAGCCATCCTATTGGCAATCACATCAAAAGTAATCAAATGTTTTTTCAATAAATATGACCAAACTAAAACCTGTATACTGGAACTCTAAGACACTGCTGAAAGAATAAGAAAAAAATGGAAAAATGGAAAGGTATCCTAAAGCTAGTGAGTTGAAAGAATGAACATCATTAAGATGACTACATTACTTGAAGGAATATATAGGTTCAAAGTAATTCCTCTCAAAATCTTAATGAAATTCTTCACAGAACTAGAACAAAATCTAAAATTTATATAGAAATAAAGAAGATACTGAATAGTAAAAAAAAAGTTCTGAGAGAATAAAACAAAAATAAGATCTAATACTCCCAACTTCACACAAAAATGCAAAGTCGAGTTATGGTCATCAAAACAAACATGGTATGAGAATTAAAATGACACATAAATCTATTGAACAGAATTGAATTGAGACTCTAGAAACAATACCATACATAATGAACAATAAATTTTTAAATAGTACCCAAGACTATATAATGGAGCAAGGAAGATCTCTTCGATAAATGGTATTGGGAAAACTGGACCGCCATGTGAAAATAAATGAAATTAGAGTATCTTTACACTAAAAGCAACTCAAAATGGATTGAATATTTGAATGTAAAACCTGAAATCATAAAATATATAGAAGAACATATAAGCATTTGTCTATCAATATTGGCCTTAGATGTCTCAAAGATTTTAATTCAAAAGATAAGGGAAACAAAAGGAAAAATAAACAAATGGGTTATAGAATACTTAAACACTTTTGCACAATAAAACATGCATCAAAATGAAAAGGAACTCTACTAACTGGTAGAAAATATTTGTAAATCACATATCCAACAAGGGACTAGTAAACAAATGTAAAAAATTAATAAAATTCAACAACAACAACAACAAAAAATCTAAAAAGTGGTCAGAAAATCAAAATAGATATACATCTCCAAAGAAGATTACAGAAAGCTAAATGACATAGTCTCTTTCAAGAATGTAACCTTATGCATCTCTCCAAATCTTAGTTACAGCATCTGTAAAATGTGGAGTAGTATATTATTTACTTTGATTATTTGTTGGGGGTCAAATGAGATAATGCCTAGAAAATACTCAATAAATCAGATTTTCTATTATTGTTAAGTCAGGAGACCAAGTGGTTTGAAGAAAAGGAGAGAACTAAGATGTAATCTCAACTCTAGAGAACTGATATGTAGATAACCGTAATAACAGAAAGTACAAAATATGCAATATAAATATGACCACAATTTTTGAGAGCAATGAAAATAAATTCTGCCTAGGAATATTCAGAGAAATTTTCATTCATAAAGAAACATTTTAGCTAAGGTGTGGGAATGCATTGGAACCCATTCATTGGGAAGATACTGAAAATTCAAGCTTATTGAAAGTATCTTAAACTCTCAAGTTATTTAGAGCCTCCCTAAATAAAAGTGAAAGTCCCTTTCATCACATTCCTGCTGAACAGAGCTGCTCTATAATATGATAATAAGCATCAAGTCCTAAATGCTATTATCATACCAGGTGCCATTTTAAGTCTCCAAAATAATTCGTTTCTCTGAATTATTCTCTTCTTGAATTCATTCTCTTTTTGTAGGTGATGATTGTATTTTTCAATGTGCTGGATTTTACTGTAAATGTTTAGGATATTTTTTAATAGTGATAGCATAAGAACCTATCTAATTTAAGCCAACATTGTTATAGAAAACTCTGAGCAGCATGTTCACAGTGTCTGAGCACCTTTTCTCATATAAGAAAGAGTATCATCACAGAGCCTAGTAGACACAAATATGTTAGTTTAACTTTCACTGCATGTCAAACAAACCAACCCCACCCTGTATTTAAGACTTTCAGGTGATCTCTTCTTTTTCTACTTTCCTGAGCGATTTGTTTCTTTGGAAATTGTTATCTGCCCTTTTTCAGTAATCCCTGATGCTCTAACACAGTGCCCTGAATCACTTTGTACAAAAGGGTCAAATGCAAGGTACTGAGATGAATTTCAAGTCTCGCAGACACTATCTCTTCCAATTCTGGGTTATTGCAATAGCCATTTACCTAGTTTACCAGTCAGCAATTTCTCCCTCTTCTGATCTCTACTACCTTCAATGAAATGATTTTTTCTTAAAATACTTATTTCATCATCCTGATTGAGAGATTCCTATTATTTGTTCCATCAAATCTAGACTTTGAGCTCCCTGTATTGAAGAAAGAAGCTATCATTCATTTTCTCAAACAAGAGGCTCAATGTATTGCTTGCAAAGTCAAAGAGTGCTTTGCTTATAGAGACACATTCTCCTTCCACAAAGAAACCTGCTGAATTTACATAGGATTTTGGGAAGAGGTAGATTTATCAGGAATATGTGAACTTTCATTAAGTGGGAACTGTTGGAAAATTGGTGGGATTTTAAGCACAGAGATAGTTACTAAACTAAAGTTATGGTTGATTGAATGTCTTTCAGAATTATGGGACTGTAACTGACTGACTTTCAGAAGTGTGAGAAAGTCCTTGATTGGTTTGCTTTCAGAATCATAACTCTCCACACAGATGTATGGTGAAGGTCTCTACAATATAATCAATTTTATTTCTGCTGTATTCTGCCCTTCCAATGATGACCACATTGAGCTTCCTAACTCTAGAACTGCTGCAACTTGATTGCCTTTCAGTAAAACAAAGGTCAAAGTCAGGCAATCCCTGTCAAAGTGAGACTGACATGGCTGTTCTGACTGATTACATTTCTTACTAATATTGATGACCTGATTAAATTCCAATTACAATTCCCTTCATCTAGTACCTAGTTGAATTAGAATCTGGATAATTTAGCCATATAAATTCCATCTATTCTTTAAAAATGTAGGTGGTCTTAAGGAAAGAGGCTTTGCTCCCCCAAAAAATTAGGTGCACAAAATATATCTCTGATGAGTTTGGTATTAAGTTCCACCACAGGTGTTTCTGCTGTGCAGGAGACTAGGGGTGAGTTAATAAATTAATTTTAAATTATCAGGGTAAACAAATGCTGACTAGAAAGAGCATATAACAACATCATGGAATAGCTATTATTTAATTTACTCATCTAGTCATTGAACATTAACAAGAATTCTCTCACTGTTTGGAAACCTGGTCAGTAAGGATGGAGAATAACAGATGTATGATAACTGCCTCCATTGTTAAGCTGCTGGAACATAGACTCTCAGAAAAAAAGACAGGCACAAGGAAAGTTTACTAAAAGCTCAGCTGAGGACTCCTGGGCCTTAGAAACCCACAGTCCTAGGCAGTGCTTACACAGCAATTTATGGTCTTTGTAAAAGTCCCCTAAAAATACATACTTGCATTTCAACAGTATAATGAGGCCTTTTCACCTAGAACAAATTGTTTCTTCCCAATTAGGGAGGGTTTTAACTTGTAGCTTTCCCCACACACAACCAGAACTGGTCTTGAGCTTGTTAATCTCAGCACTGTGTTCCACCAGAGCCTTCCAGACCTTGAGATGCTGGGTCTCAGGCTATTTCCCAGGCCTGGAGGCCAAGGAAGTCAGTCAACAGAACCATTGATTATGATGTGTGTTCTAATAGTGTGTGAAAAAAAAAACTTACACATCTTTCATTCAGAATTCTAGAGTGAATGTTCTAAGACATTAAAGTCACACAAAATTTCAAGCAAAGTTTTCAAGTATACAGGATAGGGGCAGACGGGGGTTTACTTATTATTCATATTTTTCAGATTTTCCGGTTGTCAACTAAATGACAATAAGATTTAAACATTTCCATTTGACAGATTTCATCCTTACTTATTAGTTGTGGGATATTGTTAATGGAGACACAGGAGGTGAGAAGCTATTAAAGAAAGATATTATCCAATATTAAGACCTTACCCTTTATCTTCTGTCTCCCTTCCATCTGTAAAAGCATAGTTTTCTAATGATCTTTAGTCCATGTACTTCAGATGAAACCCATGTTTATTTACATCCCTATCATGTAAATGTTACTACATTTGAAGCTTAAAATACCGTTCTTACTCTACACCTATTTCCACAGAAGTAAACTGCTATCTAATTTTTTGACAGCTAGCCATAATGTCTGATTTCTCAATCAGGTCTCATGATAAAGCTCTACTGAGAGTTTCTATATATACTAGTGTACTCGTTAATGATATGTTTAACTGACCACATTACTAACATACAAGGACTTTAAATGTGAAAGACACACTGATATGCAGTCTAGATTCTTAAAGATGGAAGGATTTTTCCCCAAGCCTCGAGAAAGCTGACAGATGACTTTGATGATTAGCTCTCTTTAAAGATGACTTTAAGAAAATTTACTTGTTCAAGTGAAAGAAATCCAGCAGCAACCCACTTTC
>PVHY01002562.1:22764-41960 GCA_004024945.1 Uropsilus gracilis
AGATAGATAGATAGATAGATAGATAGATAGATAGATAGATAGATAGATAGATAGATAGATAGATAGATATAGATAGATGTTAGATCAATCTCACATATATAACAAGTATAATATGTTTTATATTTTTGAGAGGACACAAAGATCACAAGATGCTCTGTGTTGATAACAAAATGGCATAAGGATACATCTCAATCATCATATTCTATTCATTAAAAGTAGGTCAACCAAGAATTTAAGCTAAAAAATAAATCAATAAATTCTAAATTGTGTAGAATTAAAGTGCAATAAAAGCCTTTTATTATTTAAAACAACCACATTTGATAGTTCAAAGTAGGGGTTACTTTGTTAAAAGACAAACAGAACCTGGAAGTTATCTCAACTAGTGAGCTAAACTGCAATTATTATGCTGCTAGTTTGTAACCATCCCAATCTGGGTAGGTTTATCATCAGTTCTAGCAGCTAAAGAAGAATTTTGGAACCCTTGAAACCCTCCTCACAGAATTTTTAACAGTGAAAAATGAAACAGCCACTTGAGTCTCCCCCACTAAATCCTCCTGCCCCTGGTCCTGGGTGATGTCACTCTTTTACCCTCCCTTTTATCCTCTTGTGCTAGGTCCAGGTGAGCCTAACCACACATGCATACACCCACTGGGCCAGGCATGTACAATCATGGGTGAGGGTGCAATAACACAGGTTGGTCATAGAAGCTAATGGAAGAAGGGTGTGTAAAAACCCTGATAACTTATTTACCCTACAGTAATAGTCTTATTTTTTTTCTTTACGTTGCCTAGATAGGCTTGAAAAAAAATTGCTATACAACAAAATAAAGCTAACATGCTTAATATTAAACTAGATGGGATTTCTTCTGAAAAGCACCCAAATACTCTTTCCTGTGATAAAATCAGTGTGATTTCAAATCCTGCTCCTTGAGATTTGAGTGAATTATGAATTCAAGACCAAGTGGTATGTTACCATAAAAAAGGAGGGATTTTATAGTGGCCAACTCACACTACACTTGTGTGAGTCTAGCCTCCATCAGGAGATAGAAATCACAGAGTAAGTTGAGTAGTGGAAATTTATATAAGGGATGATGTAATAAAAGGAGCAACTATAAAATATACAGTAACTCTACCTGCTACTCTGGGGATAAAGAACCCAAAGAAGGGAAGGATATACTCAGAATGGGAGGAATAAATCTGGTCCAGCCTACCAGATAATTGAAAAGTCCACTGGTTCATCCAGGCCAGAATTGAACTATAGCTGAGGAAAACACACCCTCCAGAGTAGGACCAAGTGATTAACAATCAATTGCTTGCAGTTGTGGGAATTAGATTCCTCTTTCCCTGCTGACTGGAAACCAGTATCTCCTTCCTTCGTAGAAGCCAATAGCTTTCTCAAATCTACCTCCATATTTATGCCCAACAATCGTTCATTAAGTCTTATTCACACTTTGAATCCCTCTGCCTTCCTTTTTTTACCACAATTCCCCACTTTATGACTAAATCAGGACCACCTAGATAATCCCTTTGCCATGTTAGGATAACACAATCACATTCTACTAACAGGTGGCAAAGGCCACTTCAAATTATACCGACCACAAGCTTCATTTTAACTAGCTCTACTGAGGATGCCTTTTGGATCACTTTATTGATTAAACTACTCTTACAACTAACTAGAAAACTATGGATACACATATATGTGTTTGCTTACTTCTTGCTTGAACTACAGAGGTAGACTATGAGAATTTTAAATCATGGTGTTTATCAATCTAATTTCCCTGAGTTTCTATATTACTTCATATTAGATGACAATTATCAAGTGTCCTATCAATTTTCCATCACTTTACACTACAAATGTTAAGATCTGAAAGTGGATCAGTCAAGAATTACATGTACCCTTTCAAGCTGGCATAAGGTAAATTGTAAGTTCCTACACTGTGGTGTTTCTGGTACCTACCAGAAAACTCAGCCAACTCCCTATATTCCTCTATAAATCCTCCATGGAGAAATCCAATAAATCCAGTAAAAAATTCATCTATAAATTCCTCTATGAATCCAAAATACATGGTTTAAAGGGTGGAACTAGATATTATGGTGGAACTAGATATTACAGAGGAACATTCAAAAATATCTTGAAGTCTATATATAAGATTTCATTTTACCAGTATGCAATATGTACATACCAAAGGCCTATTTTGACATGCACCAGGCCCTTGGGTACTATATTGAGCAAGACAGAAAAAGACCTGTGCTCTCAGAAGTTATCTTCTAGTGGAGGCAGCAAAGGATAAACAAATATGTACACATATAAATAAATAAATAAATAAGAAACTGTCTGAAAGTGCTGTTATGAATAGAATTTAAACAAGGTGATAGAAGAAAGAGTTAGTTACTGGGTGTTTAATTTGATTGGTCAGGAAAGGCTTCTCAAAACCAATGGCATTTAAGCTGATATCTGAATGACAAGAAAACCTGGCAAAGATCAGGTGAAAGAGCATTCAAGTATAAGGAATAGCTGCTGCCAAGGCCCTAAGTCAGGCATGAACCTAGCTTGTTTGAGGAACAGAAAGAAAATGAGTGTGGCAAAAACATGATGGGCCAAGGTGGGATGGAAAGTAAGGAATGAGGTTATTAGTATGGCAGGAGATGAACAAGGTAGGCTATAAGTAGATTTATAAAAGGTGTTGTAAGGTGAAGGAAGCCAATATATTTGGATTTTATTTTAAAACTGATGAAAATCTCTGAGATATTTTAACAGGGAATTGATAAGAATCTATTACTTATTTTAAAAGATTATTCCTGATACTTAGCTGAATAACAGTGAGGGAAAGTGTAGACATGTAAAGTGTAATTGAGGCAAGTGTAACCCAGATGATTGTTTCTTAGACTACTGTGAGAAAAAGAGAAAATAAAGGTGCTATTTAAGGAGAGGGAAGACAGGGAAGAGCAGATCTAGAGAAAATAAAAAGCTTGGTTGACAGTGTTTGCATAGACACATATAGACATGTTAAGTACAGAGATAGCAGCAATGACTGGAAATACAACTTTTGCTGGTGTGTATGACTATGAAAACAATGAGATTCATAAGTCCACCCAAAGAGAGAATTTAAAGGAAGGGGGCGGTGCAGAAGAGAGTCCTACAACAGTCCAAGAGAAATCAGCCCAGAAGACAGACTGGTAAGACAATTTAGATGAACTGGCTAGTGGGACAGAATGCAATGTTCCAGAATCTATGAGAAGGAAATGTTTCAAGAAAAGAGTGGGTGACTGTATATGAAATTGGTGAGAAATCATTGATGTCATTGAACAAAACAGACTAGTGGATATATATATATATATATATATATATATTCAATGATTCATTCAAAATAAAACAGAAATTAATAGCTCTGTTTTCCCAAGTAGATTACATTCTCCTTTAAAGCTAGAGGCAAATATAACACTCCTTATACAAAGATTTGAAAATTTGTGATATATGGTAATAAAAAGGTGTTGCCCAAGTTAAAAACAGTATATATTCTTTCCATTAGTAACCTAATATTGTCTTTTCACCTGTGCAGAAATGAAAGAAAATGATCAAATAAAATAGCAGGTAGGAAGAAGCAAAATACTTTAGTACACATCATACAAAGTAAAACTATTTCATTGAATATGAAAAATATGAATGAGGTACCGCGTGAAATCAGTTAAGAGAAAAAATTTGGTGCCAAGATTGAGCTACTACGTCAACCAGAAAGAGTGGCTTTTGAACTGATCTTGGCTCAGTTTAGTTATAGATCTTTGCGGAAGGGGAAAAACTATCACACCCACCTGAAACATGGAAAAATTCGGTTATATAGGCTATCTATGCCCCTATGGAAGTTTCTCCAGATTACACAGTTCCCTCTGTTTGGAGCTCAAAATAAATTCCACAGTTTCACCACGGTTCACATAGAAAGACATAAAAAAAATAATTACAAGCATTTCATGCTGTAAATATCTGTATTGCTAAAGATTCAACTAAATCATTAGTAACCAAGACAAAATAATGTACAAATATTCCTATCTCAAATGTTTCTATTTCATTGTTCCCTTAAATATAATGTCTCCTAAAAGGGAGTCCTTGGTGTGTGCATGTGTTTGCATGTTGTTGTATATGTATTTTAGGAAGGGTACATATATATATATATATACTCATACCTCCTTAAACATATTATATATACAAATAGTGTTTATGAATAACCTGCATGTACACAGAAGAATAAATAGTATCAGCATGAACAGCACAAATTTCGGGGCATTATAAAATTTCTATTAAACAAAGTGTTTTAAAACTCAACTTTCAGTAGTAACAATCAATGCAACCCTTCTTAAACTGTCCCTTTTATTTTTTTATAATTTATTTATATATAAATTTCACATCATTGCAATCCCAGGGATTTAACTCCCCTCCCCTCCCCCCCCCCCTTTTCCCTCCTGCCCATAGTTGTGTGCTTTAGTTTGGTGCTTAGCTTATTTTGTCTTTTCCTCATGGCTTTTGTTTATTTTTTTCACTATATCCCATATATTAGTGAAACCACTTGACTTCTGTCTTTCTCTTTTTGACTTGTTTCTGCTAGTATGATTTCTTCTAAGTACATCCAGCAAGGACATGGAAGCAACCTAAGTGCCCCAAAACAGATGACTGGATGAAAAAAATGTGGTATATATACACGATGGAATATTACTCATCAATTAACTGTCCCTTTTATATTTGGAGATTTGCTTGGTTTCCCTTCAGAGAAACTGCATCTGTATGCACAGACCTTCCTCTGCATCAATAAACTCACTAATGGAATCCCTTTATCCATCTGGGAGGCAGGGTTTGCTTTCGTAAACCCAGGGCTCAATGGTAGACCTGACTGACCTCCCATCTTCCTCAAGCACAACCTAGTTATGTTTCCACAGACAAGCTAATTAACTGCTCTAAGTTTCAACTACATAATCATTTAAGTTAGGTAAAAAAAGACTACATACCTCCAAGCTTTCTCAAGAGTAAACAAAATAAATAATAAATTTACACAGTACTATCCAGCATTCAGAGAATGATAATTACTATTTTATATTCATGTGTAATGACTTATTAAAGTAAAATCTATTTTCATTATTGTTAATGTAACCAGGAGCAGGTTGTGAACCAGGATCTGTTGTAACTGGGAAGGTATTAGTCAAAAAGGAGAAATAGTTCAGATGAAACACAACTTGAGAGCAAAAAAGGAGCATTATCCTCTAGCATCGGAGGATAAAAACCACAAAAAAGAGCAGTGTGGAGGCATGCCATCATGGGTGACAACCCAGACCATCAGCACTCCGGGACTTGGCCACCCTGGGAAGGAGGAAAAGTGATGAGAGATCCAAGTATGGGCTTTTGGTTTGAAAACTAGAATTTGGACCTCTGGAAAAGAAAGGACAGCTTGTTGGAAAACTTGGAATTTGAACTTGGAAAACTTGCAATTTGAGTCCACTGGAAAACTGGGTTGTGTAAATGCCATCTCCAAGTCTGGTATAGTGAGAACATGCCATCTTGGAAGTGTTCTTGGGACTTTAGAGACTAAACAGTAACTGGTTAAGATAACGGGATACTCATAGCTTCAGTGACTCTTGTTTGTATCCTTGTTTGTAAATAAATCTTGTTATTGTTGTTTGGAGTAGGTTTGCAATTGTGCACACAGGTGGAAGAACCTGGAGAGTGACAGATCAGCTTTCGGTCTCTCCTTGCAAGTTTTGGTACCTGTTTTGCACCCAGTTTCATTACCATATTGCTCATTTGCCATCTATCATGTCCTATGTTAGGTGTTTCAATACAGAATGAGACACAGAAGTTTCCTAAAAGAAGTCACAAGACAGTTTTCTCAGAGGTTCAGATGGCACACATCAAACAGAATTCCAGGGTTCTCCTTGATTTTTGCTAACATCATTCCATTCACATACCTGAGCAACAAATTATTCAGGTTATACAGATTCTAGATGTGTGTGTTACCAATACAAGAAAGAAAGATCATTACAATCCCAAAGCATAAGGAAAAAGCAGACACAAGCTAACATGTTTTATATAATTTAACATTACATCCAGGCTAGCAAACAAAACAAAGATAACAAGAAAATATTACATATATGAAATTTTATATATATATATTCATATATATATGTGAAATTTTGTTTGGTTTTAAAAAATCCTATAAGTAAAGTGTAACAGACACAGGAACCATATACTGTAAACCTGCCAGGTTCTCCCCACTGTGATCTATCTCTCCAGTCCCACCCAGGGAGTCCTATTGTCTCTGCATCAGCAGCTGCTAGAGGAGCTGCAGTTACTCTTTCAAAAGCCATGCTATTGTAGTATCTGATGTCCAAGTTAGACCTTAAAGAATCATTTTTCTTGAAGAATCATTTTCAATGCATACATTCACATTCTTTTTTTCTTGGGGGAGGGGGTGTTGACATATTTTTTAGTTAATTTTCATTAATTGTATTAACATTTCAAAACCAGATACATGTTAGTTTGTATAGTGAATGTCCTACTTCCTTCACCTCAGTGGGTGAGTGGCTTTCTGTGAGAGTTTCCTTTGCCTGCTTAGCCTCATTTCCCAGCAGAGATCTCAGGGCATAAAGAATACCTGCAGGGCTTTTATTGAGCTAGTTGAGGGGCTCTCAGGTGCCTCTAGCCAGGGGCTCTGCCTTTGGCCCAGGAACATTCTCACTCCAGTCACTCCTGAGGCCTTCAGCAATATACTGTCTCCTTCTATCTTTTTCAGCATTTCTGAGTTATGCCTTCTGCCTGACTAAACAGATTTTAAGTCCTCAGAGTCTGAGTGCTTTGATGATGGATAAATTTGATTTTATTTACAATCAAAATCAGGAATCTTATATTTTAAAGATGTTTCTTACACTTAAACTAAAAACAGAACAGTGATTAATATCTGCACTGATTGCTCTATCCCCATTGTAAAACACAGGTCACTAGTTGTATATCTTAACAAGCAGCTACATAAGTACACTATATGCAGTAGAGAGAAAATATAAATATCATATATAGATGGCTAAAGTCTCAGCTAAGAACTTTCCAGCAAAATAACAAGAATGAAAATAGGTAGCATTATTTGAGCTCCCTCTATGTATCAGGAGTATATGTTTACATACTAATTTTAAACCTAATAAAAATCATAAAAATTTTACTTTAATACTTCCATTTTATAGACCAGGAAACTGAGTCCTAAATTTAGTTATACTCATATTCTCACACCTAGTATAAGCATAGCCAAGGTTTGCATCCAGGTCAGGCTAGGTATAAAATTAACTCTTAACTACTACATTCCACTTTTGCTAGGGGTTCAGGAGAGGGAGGTGATAAGGCAGGGTAGAGTAGTAAATCTGCACACACACATTGATTATGGCCTGAGTTAATTTTCCAGTCCAAGGACACATCTGGAGGAATGCGGGAGCCAGTACCACCCTCAACACCCTAGGAGTGTGAGACCAGGTATCCAGAAGGGTGATAAGGAGCCCCCAGGGGCTGACATCAGGCTGCTGACATCACTAAACGCTGACCTACTGCTGAACTGCCTTTGTTCAACTCACTATAAAAAGTCATCTGTAAATGAAATGTGAGGGTCGTTTCTTTATAGTGTGAGCCTCCACCTCCATCTTCCAGGTTGCCGGCTATCTGATTAAAGCACACCTTAAAGATTCAATTCCTGTTTCTACTCTATTGGCATTTGGTGTTGACAAGTGGCTTGAACACTAGTCTTCCAGGTATACTTTGATCATAGTGCCCACTGTTATATATGAAATGCCATCAGCACTGAGTGATCCTATTTCTAAGTCCTTGTGAGACATAGGGAAATAAATCATTCCCCCCACCCAAGTCCAGAATAGGTAGGTAAACAGGAAATATCGAGATAAAACACTTGAGAGACAAAGAAAAGCAGATTTCAAAAGTGATTTGCTAATCATGCTCTAAATGAAGGATGACAACTATCCTAGTACTGTTAGTCTGAATGAACAAGATGAAGTGTTAATGGAACATATCCAGACAGACCCAGAAAAGTTCCCTGGTCTAAAGAACAAAAGATGTTTTCTCAGCTCTGTGATTTCAGTTAATTACAAAGAGCTAGATAATATTTTAGAAAAACTAAGGGAAAAAATAGACATATTACCCAGGGGTGACTCCATGTTGGTGCCTCTATCCCTCTCTGGAACTCTTTCAAGAAGTCTTAGTTTCACTATCTCCTTTTTGTTTCCTTTATCTGTTCTTCTAAATGAATTTGCCTCTTTTTTTATTTCAATTGATTACAGACATAGAATTTTACATCATTCTATTCCCTAGGGTTCATCTACCACCTTTTCCTGCCTTGAACCATGAACTTAGTCTCTTCTGCCCATTACTCCCCCGTTTTTACCCCCTCCCCATCTCTTGCTCTATGCTTCAGTTCTGTTGACAGTTTAAACTTTTTTTTTATTTTATTTGTCCTTTTGTGTGTTTGTTTTCCCTATATCCTACATATAGGTGAGAAATCATCCAGTATTTCTCTTTCTTTCTTACTTATTTCTGCTAGCGTGATTCTTTCTAACTCTATCCATGTTATCACACATACCTCATTTTGTCATTTTTGATTGCTGAGTAATATTCAACTGTGTACATACACCACAGCTTTCTGATGCATTCATCTGTTTTGGGACACTTGGGCTGTTTCCATATCCTGGCTGTTTATAAATATAGTACTACAATAAACATTCGAATACAAGTACAGGTGTCTTTTTGAAGTAGTGTTTTTGTAACCTTTGGGTAGACTCCCAGAAGTGGGATTGCTAGACCAAATGGTAGGTTCATTTTCAGTATTTTGAGGGCCCCCAACACAGCTTACATAGTGGCTGAACCAGTTTACATTCCACCCACAGGGCAAATTAGTCTCTTTGAACCTCCTTGCTGAGCCAAGGAAATTTCTGCTGCTATTCTCAACACCATCTCAATAAACATACTGTAACACCTGCTGCTAAAGCAGCTAGTTGATACAATGCTTATCTTTCTATGGAGCTGCAATGCCCAGAACCCATGACTCCATGACTGCTACATTCAGAAAACAAACTATTGTTGTTTCCTAAATCCTAAAAAGATTAGCAATTAAACAAATGAAAGAAGGAGAATGTGCTCCTTTTATTTCTACCAGGTTAAGAGGTGAGTGTAAAATAAGCAAATGTTTTGTTCTGGAACTTCTGTCAGAGTCTTTTCTCTAACAAGGCAGTAATAACATTAAGTAATTAATAAGGAAAGCACTGGTTTCTTAATTCGAGGACTTCTCTTGAGTTATAACAATTACTTTACAAATTTCTAGACTGCATCTACTGAAGTATGAAGACCAGGTGAATCATGACCAGGTGAAGCATTAGCTGAAATATGCTGAAGCACACTGACCCAAGAATTTCAGTCTAGCAATCTAGAGAAATAGCCCATGACTAACTGACTCACTTTCCTGACATGCAGCTCAGTTTCTTCTTCAATCTTCCTTATTCTAGCTTCACCACATCAGGCCTTATACTACCAACAGTGATAGCCCACTCAAAATGCCAAAGCATGTAAAGAGGATATAAACATTTAACTTCCTAGTAGGGGTACTCAGTCTTAGGATATGAATCCATTAAGTCAGTACTAGTACTAATAAACCTGCTCTTGCCAGGGCGGGTATCCTAGTTACCTGATTGCCAGCTTTCACTACCAGAAACACCCTTTAACCATACTTTCTTCAGATTGAGATCGTTTTTTATTCAATTTGAAGTTAAACCTGTGAAAGTTTCCAGAACTGCTGCTGAAATCAAAATAAAAAGATCTTAGTATACAATTCTTATTTTATATTTGCAGTGCATGTGGCTGATATTTGGAAAAGGGCCTAGAAACCCTACAATTATAATCAAGTTTATAAATTCTGTTCTCACTTAATTATAAATCCTGATTACATTTTCTCTGCCAGATTCCTGCCTAATGTTCCCAGTTGATAATGAGCTCCATAAAAGCTATCCAGTGCACATGATTTTATGTGATGTTTCCCCAGGTACCAATGTACTCTGACTTAAAAAAAATTACTCCAAGTCCATATATTTGGAAGTGAATTTCCTGAATTCTGTCATTCTCTGATGTGCTAGGATAAGCCTACTAAATGGGTCACAGAAGCAGAAAAAGGAATTCTGAGTAGTAAGAGTAACTTCTGACAGTTGATACTCCTTTCAGAGCTTAAAATGCTCATGAAAGTCTGCACTGAAGATGCAAACACTAGCTACTAAAGATAAAAATATTGATAGAAATATACAACCATGTATTTTAACCTTATCCTTCCAAACAACTTCAATGGAATTGACAAGTAGATTGAGGGTCATTCTTTACTGAAGTTGATCAAACATTATATCTAGAGAAGTTTCCCAAACTTTTCCTCAAAATTAGGTAGTTCAAATAATATCATTAATTTTTTTGAACAAACTAATTGTTTTGGGGAAATAATATAAACACAATGTACAATAAAATGTAATATTCAAATTAAGCAAAATATAAATACATATATTTATGTTCTTTATAAAAGAGAACTTATTAGAAGGTATTTTTCATAGGTAAGTAATAAACTTCCCTTGACTCTGATTTCAATCAGTCCATTTCATAGTATACTAAGAAAACTCCAGAAAAGAACAGGGAGAAGGATCTTCAGGATATTCATGTATGGACTTTTGGTGCTGTGTAAAAGAAGGACATCCACTATTGTCTTCAGTGGAGAAAAGATAATGAAAGTAAAATGATGCAACAATTTGGGATTAAAGATAGCTTCACTCTTATCCTTTCAAATACAATGAAAAATGTATGGTTCTTTTCTCTTTACCTTCTGTTTTCCTATTAATAAAAAATTTGTATTTACCCAGTGTAACATATTCCTTTTTACAAATTTTGCATCAGTACAAGCAACAAGTTTAATCATTTCACTGAAGATGAAAAACATATTAACAAGGAACTTCAGAGAAGATGATCCAGAAAAAATGAAAATTGGAAATGAGTCACTCTTGCCACAGCATTGGTCAGCTGATTCTAATAGTTAACAGCACATCTTGGAAAGTTTTTTCAAAACAATCACAAGTCCCTAATCTAATGATCCAATAACAAGCGTATTAGCCTTTTATTGTTTATGATATAGCAATTAGCTCTGTCTACAGCCTCAAGTTAACAAAGGAAGATATCATAGAAAAAGAGAAAAAATAGATTTGTAAAGAGGAAAAAGGTGCCAGGACAATGATAATTTACCATTTTTCACCAAACTTGGAGCATCTGCATTTTCAAACTAACTTGTGATTTGCCAGGAATTAAGGACAAAATACACAAGTGGCAGTTAAGATTTCCAACTAACTTTACCTTCAGACTAAGAAATGTTCTCAGAATCAAATCAATAAACAAAATTCTGAGTGATGTTCACAAAACAATACTGGGGCAATCTAATCTAGTGATACCTGTTGCTATTATGTTTCTGACTTCAAGGAGGCTCATAGTCTCGAGCTCTTATGTGAGAAATACTGATAAGCATGTGTTTTCTTTTTCTATGAAACATATCTGTTTTATAAGTCAAAGGCAAAGGAATCAATACATTGTGACTAGAGAGTAATGCAAAACCATCTTTTATGAATATCCATGTCTTTATGGATACACCAAAAAGAAGTATTAAAAACCATTCCATCCCATCCTCTGTGGTGGTTCAAGGTAAATAAATAGCAATAATGAAATACATGTTTTTATACTTCCATGGCTTCAAAAATATAACAAAAAAATGACTGTGGTAAATGATCAGGAAGCAAAAGTACAAGTTGGAGGAAATAAAATTGACAAGTTGGACATTAAAACTGAATGTCAGATAAATTGCAAATACTTTTTCATAAAAGTATGGCACAAATATTGCTTGAGACACAACTATACCTTTAAAAGTTGTGATTTGAAATTCACATTTAACTGGGAATCTAAAATTGTTTTTCATAAGCATGATAGCTCCACAAACAAACAGAAACTCTGGATGGTGAGACTACATTGTATCTTAGTAAGCCATTAAGACATTACCAAAATTTCTAGCACTATAGGCTGTGTATATTTTTGAATACATAGATTTTGTCTACACCATCATTTGGAAATCAAACGCATTTCTCTTTGAACATGGTTTGGAGTCAGCTCCTACCATTATACTTATTAAGATTAAAATCCAGTCATTTAAAATGTCTTTTCTTCAGTCTTAATTATAAAATGGTGAATTTTATTTATGAAACAGGATTTTAATACCTATCTCAAAAATATAAATATCATCCATGATGTGTGTAGACAAATGCCTGTCAAATAGTAATACATTAGTAACATATAGGGGAGGACTCCAGAAAACCAGGGGTCCTGGGTTCCTAACTATACCAAGTTCTAGTGAAGTGGCCATAAGCAAGTTCTACACTTTTTACCACTTTATCGTTTTTTTTTTTTTTAAATTAGGGGATCATGATGGTAAATCTTTCATAAAGTTGTTTGGGAAAGATAAAAAAAAATCACTGTAAATAAAGTATTGATTTTGAACTTTACAATTAATTTGATGGTAATGAATTCAGAAATTAATATTATTGTGATTTCAATAAATTCTTGTTAAATGATGAATTAAGTATGTAATTTGAAGCTTAATATAATATGCATTTATATTGTATTCATATTTGAAATTATTTTTGAAGATGTTTTGCCTTTTAGTTTGGATTTTCTGTAAAAAAATCATTTCTTAAATTTTAGATACTCTCGAGTAGCAGAACAAAACATTGTATGTAAATAGTAAAATGTGCTTACTTGAATATATGAAATATATTTAGGATTATTGTATATTAAGATTATTTATTTTCTCATTTGACTTGAAATTGACAATGCAGTGACTATTTATAAACTGTCCAACCTTTAAATAAAAAAGCTCTGTCTTTTATAAATATAATATCAACCCTGAGTTATATGTGCTGATTTGATTGAAAAATATTTCTACTTAAGGAAATAAAATACTCAATTAATGAAATTACTGGTAAAATTTATACTGGGCAGAAGTATTTTCCTGTATCAAATAGTATTGAAAATGAACCCATTAAGCAGCTCTTGAAGCAAAACAGAAGCTTGATAATGAAGTTGGACAAAGTTAGGAACTATAATAGTTTGTATTCCTTAGCATCTCTATTCATAAAAATAAAACACACCAAAAAATGATAAGACAATAAAATTAGTGTGAAATTTGATTTAGCAATTTCTATACATTTATATTAATCAGTAGATACTGAATTTATGTTTCAGTCACAAATTAACCTCCAAATATAGGCAACTAACTGCAACAAAGATTTACACCCTCCTCATCCACAGGTCAGCATATGTGGACAGTGGACCCTGTCCTCTATAATTCTTTGGATATCCCAAATATTCATAATGGGTGCTCACAGAGCAGAGAAGTAAGAACTTGCACTTGTCCAAATGTCCCTCGTTTCAGAAGTGACAAAGTCATTTCTATTCTAGACAATTAGCTAAAAAGTCTCATGGCTGCAGGTAACAGGGAGCCAAAAAAGCGAGCGAGCACAAGAATGCTCACTGGATCTCAGTTAAGAGGCTCATATCAAACAGACAAGTATAACTCTCACCATCACAGCTCTTCTGAAAGATATGAAGTTCCTAGAAAGAAAATCCTGTCCTTGATTCACAATATATAATCGCATTTCTATTGTCCCCATCCTCACCGTCAGTTGAGATAAAAAAGTGAATGAGCTTATGGCTCAAGGAATTTAATTATTTTTTTCTAACCATCTACAGTTGAACTTGTCAGCCATGTTGATATTGAGTAATTGCCTATATATCTTGTCTTTCCTCAAAATTTGATTTCTTTCATAATGAAAGCTCAAGGAATTTGTTGTTTCCTTTGGTACAGCTGTTCCTCATTTGATGTTATAAATGTGCTCTGAAAAGTTGTGTGTAAATCAGATTTTTATAAATCGAATCACATTCCCATTAACTTTATCTTTGCTCCTGCTTCACAGTAGCTCTGCACAATTTATCTTTAAATTAGTCTCAGTTTTACAGAGAAAAGTGACAGGTCAGAGGGTATTTCCCAATAGGCTGGGATAAGAATAGACCTTCCATCACCAGGAATGGACTGTTTCTTCACATTGACATGCTATTGAAGTCTATTTAGTGGAAAAGTGATTGTTTTACTTTTTCATTTTAAAAATATTTTTAAAAAGGAAAGGAAAGATGGGTAGAGAAAGAAGGTATGAGAAAATGATTTTTCTTGAGTGAAAATGATTTTTTTCTATAACCTAACATTTTAGAACAAAGCATTAAGATTGTTTTCATCAGATGTGAGTCCTAGTCGTAGTCAAACAAATTGGCGACCCGAATTTCATAGACTGACTTGAAAAGTATTCACATGAAACAAAGAAAAGGTACAAGTTGTCAAAAAGAACGGGGCAATGCATTTGATGATGTGACCCGATATGTGTTCCTGAAGAAAGCTAAACACACCGAAACTAAATACTTTTTATTGAAAACTGTATGTTGTGATTCTCCTGTCTTTTCTCTTTGCTTTTTTTCTCCTTGAAGTGATTTGCTACAGTGTATGGTGACTTGGAGAACAGTCAGTTCATCATGAAACTGTTTCCTCTACCTCTTATAATACTCTGAGGGTTTTTTTTCTTGAAACCTAACTTTATTCCTCTGGTCATTCACTGATCCATAGCAATTGAAGATTCATAAAATCTAAAGAAGAACCTTAATAACACCACTAATCTGTTTTTGTGCGTTCCAAGACATAATGCACCAATGAGGAACTATCTGCAACAAACAAAAAGACAAGAGGATGGTGGCATAAAACACAAAGATCTTTGTCAGAATGCTAGGAATCAGAAATACTGATTCAGGAAGATACTGAATTCCATTTGGCAGAATTAGAATTAGTAATTTTGTTTGTTTTCCAGTCACATTGTCGTTCCATGTATTTCACATATCTATGTTGATTGTAGACTGTTAAGACATAGCCCTCTGTCCAGTTGTATATGTTTTTACCTTGCTACTTCTTACTGTAAGATGAACTGTAATTTTATAAATGTTAGATATAACAAAAATACCTGAGAACATTAGTGTTTTGTCAGAATCAAGACCTGATTTGAGAAACTGATATAAATATGAAAAGAAGTTAAAAAGCAGAGATCTGTTTACAATTTTACAAATTTACAACTCTCAATAGAGAAAACTTCATTAAATTACCAGGATTAAATTGCTAAATTAAGATCAGACATTAGAGAACAATTTGGGGATTTGAGCAGATGAAATAACATGTCAAAGTATAAGAAACTCACTGTTCATTCAATACAGAAAGAAGTTCCCAGAGTTTCAGGACAATGCTTCAGTGACCCTTGGATTTGCAATTTACTACTTAAGACACAAAAAACAATACATATTGTGTAAGAATATAAACACAGACAATAAATGCCTCTAAAACATATGGGAAATAATGATTACAGAGAAAAAAGTCAAATGGTGGTTCCATTTGACTCAGAAAACTGGCAATTTCTAATGACTTAAATAAACAGGGTAGATTTTGGGGGGCTATTTTGGGCACCAGAGTAGCCACACTTCCTGCAATCCCTTGAGGACAAGAGGATCTGGTAAAGAACATAGGAGGTATCTGATACATTCCCTTATGAATCAGGGTGGCAATTATGGAAGGATTTTTATGCAGTTACAGAAGTCCTGGCTCAATGACTATGTAAATGTGCCATTTTACAAAATGGTGCCAAATTGCTTTCCAGAATAGCTACACCATTCCACACTCCCACCAGTAATATATAAAGATACATGCATTGCCATATCCTTTTCAAGAACTGATATGATCCAGGATTTCTGACTTTTGCCTACTTTGTAGATGTGAAGTATATCCCATCACTTTTAATTTGATTTATGAATATTAATGACTTATAGCAGCTCTTGTGTACACATTACAATTTTGATTTCTTCTATGTTGATATTTATAACTTTTTCCAATTTTTCTATTATCCTTTATTGATAGTTTTCTTTGGTTCCTGTGTATTTTAAAATCTCAAATAACCTGATGTAAAAATCTACTTTAGTTATTTTTAACTTATAGTCAAATACCAATTGTTTTACAAATTAAAAGATAAATGAATAATTAAAAAATGAAATTTGAAAGATGTATAAAATATAAATACATCTTTATATTCAAGTCAACCAACATTATTTTTCAACAGATATAAGTGGAAATTATAAAAATAAAAGAGAAAAGAAAACTTTTGTATGAAAGTTCAAGTTGACTGAAAGAAATCATATAGGCAAATAATGTACAGTCATTCAGAAAATTTTGTACCTCACAACCATAACAGAAAAAGTCACATGTGAAACAGTCATGCTAAACACACAATTTATATGGAAATTTTGTATGTCAATCTCTAAAATTTCAAAACTGACAAGTGAACTTGATTTTTAAAGTCTATCTAATGTACAACAGGCAAGTATTGCTGCTATTAAGAGGGACAATATTTTTGAAATGGTTTCATATATATATATATATATATATAATTTTACATCTTTGTATTTCCTGGGGATCACCCAACACTTTCCCTCCCTGACAACTCCCTCCCATCTCTTACCGCATCCTCACCCCCACCCAGTTGTGTACTTTAGTTTGGTTGTTAGCTTATTTTGAGTTTTCCTCCTGATCTTTTGCTTGTTTTTCCCATATCCCATATATTAGTGACCCATTTGGTTTCTATCTTTTTCTTTCTGACTTGTTTCTGCTAATATGATTTCTTCTAGGTACATTCATGTTATCATAAATTCATCAAATTTGTCATTTTTAATAGATGAGTAATATTCCATTGTGTATATATACCACATCTTTTTCATCCACTCATCTGTCTTGGTATATTTGGGTTGTTTCCATGTCCTTGCAATTATAAATAGTACTGAAGAAAACATCAGAGTACAGGTGTCCCTTTGTATAAGTATCAAGTTCTCCTTTGGGTAGATTCCCAGAAGAGCAATTGCTGGGTCAAATGGTAGTGCCATTTTTATTAGCTTGAGGGTCCTCCAGACAGCTTCATAATTTGTTTTAATAATTCTCATAGTAGAAAAACTAACATTACTGAGTGATAATAATGAAAATGTTAAGATGAGATGTTAAGACATTTCTGAATTATGAAAACTAATAATAATGTTATAATGTCTTGTTTCCTTGCATGAAAACATTAAGCATAAGATTTTAAAATACCAAATATGTCAGGCAAATAAACAAACTCAGGTGCTGGGTTCACATACCTAAAAAATTGAAGCCAAACTGTATTCTTACTTTACAGGATCACTAGAAGTGATTCTTGACATAATCAAGAATTCTCTTGATAACTATTTCACTTCAGCATGCAATACTGGCTGGCTCCCATCAACTTTCACCTGATCAAATAATAAAGGTAATAATACAAAATGCAAGTAGTAGCCTTTATAAACCCACAAATTTTACTATATTGCTGGGTACACTCTTTAGTTCAATTAGTTTCATTTTCATACCAAGACTTTCTTGATGAAGGAAGCATGATCTTGATTTACATCCTAGCAAAACTTGTTAGTATAAATAACTGCTCCGGGATGTTGTCTTGTCATTTCAGCTGTGTCATCACAACACAGTTCTCTACAAAACTTAACCTTCAAAATGTGTTTTGTTTACAACGCAATACAACTTTTCCAAAAGTTTCAGAACAGAAGATTTCTTCAAATTTCCATAATGCTACATTACATATATAGTAAAAGAACTACTATATCAGCAATATCTGTGCAACAAATAAGATTCAATTAACATAATACTAGTTCTATTTATTATATCAGTTGGCTTTCTATATCACTAATAAAACCACAAATATAATGAGCTAAGGTGTCACTGTAAAATAGCACTTGACTCACCTTTCTTATAGCACAACACCAATATTTGCAAGGAAGTATCTTTTACTCTGCCTCAGTGATTTTTTATAGTATCCTAATTACTTTATAATAAACTCAAGAATTGATAATACTTATAAGAACATCTCATTTTGTTGACTTTCTAATTCAATGCTTTTTCCCTTAAGATTAGCTTCTGGTTTTCAATTTATTTCTCTATGTTTTCTATATAAAACCCACTTTCATATTAAAAAATTATTTTATTTTCATTAGTGAATACATAACTATAAGTAATATGCTGTGGTTTAGAACTTTAGGTACAAATTTAGATACAAAACTAATTTTACTATAAATGATCATACTTCTACAAATCAAGACACATCTTTATCACCTCCATGTCCTGGAAATTATTTCCAATATCATTATTTACTTCAATATTTCTTCCATATTCAGAAAATATGTCTTATTTTAATAAGAAAATATGTCTTATTTCTTCTTATTTTAATAAGAAGAAAATATCTAGGAATATTACTACATATTTATTTTCAGGTTATATATAAATAGCATAAATTTTACTTTCTTAATTTAGCTAGTGACATTACATTTTAAAACAACTAACTTCTAGTAAAAAGATAACATTGTTGCCCATCTGCAAATACAAGGAATACTTATTGGTCTGACCTAGTTTGATATAACAGATTGGGGGAAATAGAAGGTGCTGCATACTTCTACCTCTAGAGGAGATAATACTTCCACCAGATGAAGAGAGGAACAAAGCAGCTGAAGGGAATACAAGAGTTGATGGTAAAGACCGCAGATCCTCTGCCTGGTAAATGCCATCTGAACACTGAAACACCATAGAATAGCTGATTCAGGAAATGCAGAACATCTAGTAGTCTTGAAAGTAATTTCTGTATGTTATCTGTGCTAAGCAGCAATAATTTCTACCTTTGTCATCGCCATGCAGAAAAGATTGTCAATAGTAAGTGATCTGATGATTATTAAGCAACAATAAACCTCATCTGTGCTTATCTGCCTCTGAAGAACCAAAACCTAAGGCCCCTGTGGTGGAAGATATAAGCCAGATATTAAGAAAGATGATGATGGATACCAAAAGGGCAGTCTTCCCCATATATGGAGGGATGTGGGGGAGATAGGAATGAGTGATGAAAAGCTAACTCTATTACTATATATACAGAACACAATTTTAACAAAGAAAGCAATGGTTT
>PVHY01002562.1:42060-124361 GCA_004024945.1 Uropsilus gracilis
GAGGGAGGGAGGGAGGGAGGGAGGGAGGGAGGGAATAACTAAATGATCTTTCCCAAGATTCAGAAAAAAATCTAAGGCAAATATTTTGCTTACTGCCTTGAACTAGAAAGTCCACCAATATGAAACCAAACTTTGTTCTCAGCAAAATAGAGATATTATTACCTACCTCATCCATATACTATGCATTTATAAGTATGTATGTTTTTATTAGAACTATATGAATACATTAGCATTAGGAATTATAATTTTATTTCTACTTTATTTGAAATTGTTGTTCTCAACTTTAACATTCACATGTCAATTAGGAACATATTAAACGTATAAATCCTACTTACTCTCCATAATTCTTATTCAGTGTTTGGAGTAAAGACCAACAACTCATATGATTAAGTTACTTTATGTGCTTGTGATGAGGTGGTCCAGTGTCTACACTCTGAGTAATACAGTTTTAAGGAAGTGGTCTAAGAGCTTTCCCATCACATCCCAACCAAAGAGATGATGGACCAAAGCACATGGAGGGCAGTAATGGCAAGTCCACATGTAGACCTGATGCAGTTATTTGTAACAAACCAAACTGTCAACCAAATTTGTAGATTTGATAAATATATTCTGAGTCTTTCAATGCCGCAATCACTTATGTATCTGAATTAACTGGTAAGGCATAAAGGGATTATAATTTTCTAACAGTTGCATCAAGTCTACAAAAATATATCTGTAGAATTCACCTAAATTATGTGAGAAAATCACTTTGTATATAGAAATTGTTCACACAAATGTACTTTTAAAATGTTCATAAACTCACAGTTTCAAATGCCTGCTGCACTACTTGAATTTGCTGAAAAATACTCCTTTGTGCGAGTGAAGGTAAGTTCTCAGGAAACACAATGCTCTCTATCTTAGGATATGCCAAACATTTTTCAACTCTGATTCATTCAATTGTAGGGTTTTAAATTCATGTGCCTCTCTTCCAAACAAGGAAACCTCCACAGTGTTTTCAGAAGCCATTACATATGTTATCTCCTCAACATAGCACTGAACTTATTCTCATTTTGGTCTTAGAATTCCCAGCAACCATGAGAGCAAGAGAATGTGGCCTCCTGGGGAGTATTTCTGTGTTCCTTTTGCTATAAGTCCAGTGTCAGGAAGCTAGTCATTTATAAGGGAGAATCCTTTCCTCCTTAGCAAAACACACACCACCCTTCCTTCGAAACACCTCACTTCAAAGTAAAGACTGCTTTCTTTGTTCTTTCTTCCTCTGCTATCCACAAACTCTTTGGCAGTTTTTCGAGGGTTCTGAAACCTCCTCTGTCCAATCTGTAAATGTGTTTGTAAAATAGACAGACTCCGGGGTCCTACTCCAAGCTGCTGGCTCAGAATCTGTGGGCTGGGTCATGTAATTTTGGCATATGAAAAAGCACCCCCGATAATAATCATGCATACTAAATTTTATGAGCCTTTAGAATTATACAGTTAGCTCATTCTACCCAAGGGTTTTATTTCACTTGGAAGCTTTAGGTTAAATGAACAATTAATCTCCCCTTAAAATTTGAGATGTAGATAAAATTGCAGCAGTATCCTTGATTCATTTAATCTCAGAAGGAGTTGGTTTACCAGAAAGTATCTAAAAATTTTAAAAGAACTTATTGTATTTGCAGCAAAACAATAATTTTATAATGATTATTGCTTTGATGATCACATTTGCTTAGAAAAAATGATAAAGGGAAAAACTTATTTCCCTTTTATGATATCATGATAGACATGATCGTAGTTTGGACCTTACAATTTCACTTTATTTCAATCATACTAGCAAATACCACTAAGGACTTAGCTAATAAAAGAGAAAAGACAATATGAGATTTTTAAAAAATGGTGTCTTCCAGTCATTCAATAACATGAATTCTATGTGAGATGAAGATGAAAAGTTTATTCATAAGGGAGAATATTAGTGCCATTGTTCTAGCTCAATAAAGATGTAACAGCATTACTAGATTTATGCTTGAGTCTCTCCAGGACCCCAGCAAAATAAAATCTAAAGCTCCCAGGGCACTAACTCAGAGAGGACTGAGCAACATTGAAAAGAATGGAAGCTCTTCACAGGAGAGGCAGCTAATAATGAAAATATTACAAGATGCCTCAGAAACCTGAAACTAATGTAGGGTGCATGTTTGGCTGTTGGATCTGATATGAACCAAAGCAGCTGCAAGGAAGCTTGTAGGACAGGGGAAGAGAATAGTGATCAGCTTCTTAAGCTTCTTGCAGGTATACAACATACAGGTCAAAAGTCTAGCTTCACTACCTTGACATGGAAAAAAATTTGATAGCAGGAACTAGTTGAGGAAAAATGAGAATGAAGCTCCAGTTCCAAACAGAATGAGAATCCTTTGTAGATTGTCATATAGTGAGGATGTAGATCCTGCCTGTTTTCCAAGAACCATAAGGTCAGTGACTAACTGACTTCTTCCAGACTTCCCTGGTTAATGAACATAAAGCTAAACACTGCTCTTTTTCTCTGACTCATAGATAAGATACAATTATGCCTACACAGAGAGTCTTCTAGGTGGGTCAAGTAGGTGGTGAATTAATGTTTGCTAGAAAAACACTAAAATAAGTTCTGAACCAAGAGCAAACTTATTCCTAATCTAAAAACAAGGCTAGGAGAAAGAAAAGGAGCTCAACATACATTTGAAGAGATAGGAACTCATACCCCTAAATCATACACAGTGCTATAAATCCAACATAGCTTCAACAGACACAGTATTACACAAAAACAAGAGAAAAGAATGGGGGTTCAAATAATTAAAATGGCTGTCTTGTGTGACTGAAGCAAATAATGCAAGATGCCTGGATAAACTTATCCAATAAGAGGAAGCAACCCAAATTAATACATTATTTGAAAATGAAATAATTTACTAATGAGTATAAAAATTTTAGCACCAAAATATTTCAAAGAAAATTGAAAAAAACTAAAGAAATGTGTGCTTATATGCCACAGTGTTAAGAGCTGGAAAAATAATGGTCGATGTTTATATATTTTCCAAAAGATATGGCATAGTTAATTAATATGCTACTTTCATTATTAGAAGAGTGTTAATACACATGAAAATATCTGCAATCTGAAAATCACTATTTCAGAGGATTTTTAGCTAGATCCTGCAATACAGCAGGACTAAGTATATGCCTCAAAATGGCTGCTCACTTCACATACATGTTGCAGTAACTATTTAAAACCTTCTCCTTAGATGCCTCATTACTTCATATAAATATAATATTTCTTATTTGTTCATTAAATACCAGAGATTCAACAAAGGAATCTTATGTATATTATTTTATAGATATTCTAGATGTTGTATTTATATATATTTCATATTTTGCTCAGTAATAAGTTATAGCATATATATTATCCATTACAAATTAATAAATCATAACAATAGTTTGGAATATAAATTTGTTGAATTTGAACAATGTATCAGTTCTTACATACCTAATCACTTCTGAAAATATTGAGGACTCTACCTTGTTGGTAGGTGAACTCTTACGTATTCTCAAAACCACACAAACCCCCTCACCAATGATATGTGTATCCTCACTATACATAAGTCATAAAAGTCTTAACTCTCTATAGAGAGTTAAATTAACATCTCTCAACTTGAGATGATTATAGAAGTTCAACAAATGGAGCCTCTTTACAAAGTAGAAGCAGTTCATCCTGCTAAGATTAGAGGATGCTTGGTGGAAATGTGTCCGTTCAAAATGAAACACAGTTATACTGAATAACTTAATATCCATTAATATAATATATAAAACACTAATCATTATTTCAAATGGTTTAAAATATATTTCTTTTCCATAAAACTCTCTGTGGGTTGTATGATTCCTTTCATTTTCCTGTAATGAATCCAGAAGAGAAAAGTCTTCAACTTGTCTTAATAAATGGTATCCCAGGAGAAATATAGCCACCACAGGTGAAGCACAAAGGAAAACAAGATGAAGATAAAGAAATGTGAAATACTGTCTACATAGGTCCCATAGAGAAAAATATCATATATTTTAAAAGTAACTAAGAAACCTTTTCAACTTCTGCAAATGAAGGAACTACATAAAAAAATGTGATTTAACAAAAAGGTTTTAACAACGGCCAGCACTGGATTATTAAGATGGAAGATAAGAGTACTTAATAAAACGTGTCAAGCAAAATTCAGACCAGGATTATTTGAGATAAAATAGTCTTATTATCATGCAATCTACAAAAGATTAATGAAATTGTTAATGCAAAGCATTAGTGGAACTGGTTGCATCCTGACCTTCCCTCAACTTTTGTAAGGACTTTGACAGTTTAAAGTAGGAAGCATTGCTTTATTCAAGAAGGTTCTGTTCCTTCCAAAATTTGTTCACATTTAAGGAAATGCAGATATATGAGCTTTTCCCATAACATATAGTGCCGTTATCATTCATATATAATCATCCATAAAACTCCTTGAAAAGTCTATTAATCTCTCCAGGATCCATGAACTTAGTACTATAATTGTTCTTAACTGTAACTATAGTGGAAGAATTGCTTGCCTGTTTTCTTGCTAATAACCCAGTGGTTTTATGACTGAATTGAAATAAAGCCAGTTTTTCAAGTAATAAAGGTGAGGGTGACCCAGATGAATTAGATAATTGCCTTCACAGCCTATTGATCTTCTATTTGAGGTCTTTTAGGTCTGAATATTTTCTCTTTACTAATAGAACTTCGTGATTTTTTTTAGTCTCTAAATGATGTTGCTGGAGTCTACAGAATATTAAGGGAAAAAATTGAGGGCAGACTTGTATTAAAACGTACTTGGGTTCAAAAGTTCCTTCAATTCCCGACATCAAGATGACATTTTTTTCTTACAAATGGGGGACATAGCTTCACAACAGCTAACATCACTCAGCCAGTTGTTTCTTGCCATGTGTTGTTTACTATCTTAAGCCTGCAGTTTAGAATCAGGAATTTGTCTTGAAGAAACTATTTGGTGAAAAGAAAAATACATATGAAGATATTTAAATACCAATGAAAACAGAAGAACACACAGATCACTATGAGAACAGAGATTAGACTCCAACCCAGTCTGAAGGGAAAGAGTAAAAATATACACATGAAAAAAATATGCTCTGCAGTCCAAAGGCCAGTCCCCATTTGAGATTTTCTGCTCAATAAGTGAAAGTTCATTAAAGTTCTATCAGTTTATACAGGAGGTACATTTCAGTCACTGAAACTAGAACTACAGAAGAGACTTATTCATATTTGGAACACACTCTGAAGAATTAAAAAAAATTAGTGAATCATTAAGAGGTTTAGAGGGTTTGATTTATGCAGGTGAGAGAAGGAAATCAAGAAAATGAGACCTCCTCCTGTTCATGTGACAGAATTCCACCAAACTCTCAGTGTTACCAAGAGACAACCTAGAAGACACAGTTTCATAAAGTGCCTTGTATATAAAAGAAAGTTAATCAAATGTAGTTTTTGTTGAAAGTGTGTACTTAAGGTTTAAAATATTTAATGTAACTCTAACATTAGCCAGGCACTGTTCTAGGCATTTGAAATAATTCAGAACTATGCCTTCATTAGAGATGAAAAATTATAATTTATTTAAGTGCTTGACTGATTATGTTTATTGACTCACATAAACATGAAGTTATGTTTACAATTACACTGATTTACAACATTGTATATATGTTAGAAGGATATGTTTACAAATGTACATTATTACACCACACTGCCATCAAAGTTCAAATAATCTGCCACTATACTTCACTGGGATATCTCCCACCTTTACTTCTATGCTCCCCACCTTATTCTTCTGGTAGCCTCGATTTTGTAGTCATATTTCAAATGTTCGTTTAGGTCTAATTTTGTCTATTCCTTTGTCTTGTTCTTTACATTACATATTATAAAAGAAATGATATGGTATTTCTTTGACTTATTTGATTGGCATAATGCATTCCAGTTCAACCCATGTTGTTGAAAATGACAATACTTCATCTTTTTGTAGCTGAGTAGTATTCCATTGTGTGTGTGTACACATACACACTATGGAATATTAAATATATGTAAATATATTGTGTGTACTAATATTTACTCATCTATCACTGGATACTTAGGTTTCATAATATAACTATTGTATATATTACTACAACAAACATAGGAGTGAATATATCCCTTCCAATTAGTGCTTTTGTATCTTTGAGATAGTGAACTAGGACAAGGGTTCTGGATCATGTGGTAAATCTATTTTCAATTTTTTTAAAAAATATGTCTATATATTAGGCTTCATAAAGGCTGTATGAGAGTTCCCTCTCCCACTCGCACCAACATCACAGATTTTTGGCCACCCCCCTGAAATAATGCAGATTCATGGATAACCAGGTGTTTTTCAGATAGTTGAAGCAAGGTATATGAAATATTTCATTATTTTCTGAATGTACTGAAGGAAATATTTTGCTGATGTGACTTACTGTGCCATGTTTCTGCACATCTACTTTAAAGTTTAAAACTAAACACTTCCATATAAAGCCAAAGAGCAACTATATTAAGCTCAATGAGGTAAGGAGCATATCCCCAGCAAACTACACAACATCTGGAGTGCAGCAGCTCCTCAAAATACTAATTCTAAACTCTCTTGCCATAGAGTATTACTATGTTCTATAATGAGTTTTACATGCCTTCTCAGATTATAAATTCTACTTTTATTATCACTGAGCGGCTAAGATAGAATGGTGAGATAACAAATTCATCCTTTTTTCTTTACCAGCTAATTTCCATTTTATATGCAATTTTAGGAAGAAAATAGTTTTTATATTGGATTTTCCCTCAACACTTAAAAGGGACTAATAAACTTTTCATACACCATAGGGTTAGTAGATCACAAATATATATTAGTTTCCTAACCCATTTTATGTGAAACATTGTGCCACTGAGTCATATCCTGCACAAATCAGTTAGGTTAAATATAGACTAAAAAACTTCAGTTATCAGGGGAAGAAAGAGATTCCCCCCAACTATGTTTTGCTCTATTATTATGAGCAGCTAATTAGAAAACAAAATCATAATGAATGTTATTTTCTTCCAAATTTTCTATCTGAAAAGAAAAGATTAAAAAGAGTGGGAATGATATTGAAAGAGTAGGATGACCTTAGGTAATTCACTCTGAACATTGAGCCAGTTAACATTTCTCAGGTACAGACAACAAAGCATCCACCACTGAGCATCCATCCAACAAAGCATCCACAACCAAACCTGTCAAAATGTTTTAAGGAAAAATAGTTTAACCACTTATTTTAATGAGAATAACCCTTGAGGAACTAATAAAAGAAACTGAGTAAAATATACTACTGGTGTCAAGGAATTGATTTAATTTAGATCTTCTTTAAAGAGGAATACTAATAAAATATATTCTGAGATCATGGGGTGTATTCTTTTTATCACTTTGCAAAGATAAAACTTCATTAAAAGGGACATAAAAAACTATAGCAACATGTCAAGGAATATGGATGCAATCAAATTAATTGAGATAATTTTACAATAGTGATAAATCAGAAATAAAACCTTACTAACCTTCATTTTATTATTTACCCTACATTACTAATGTCCAAAAGCTACAATATCTCAGAGAAAGGTTGTTAATATTAATATTGTTTTAGAGAATTCAGTTGAAAAAGTATGTGCAATGAGCTTCTCATTCCACTAAGAACAGTTCTATGTACTTCAGAAGTTATATAAAGCAGTTCTTTCTCTACCAGAACTTGCATCCTAGATATAAAAATGACCTGTAATAGAGAAACTAATTACCAAATAGTAAGCTCAAAAAAAAAAAAAAAAGCTGCAGATCATCAGGAAATGTTTTAAAAGGAAGGGCCAAGTAGTATCTTCAATTACTAAAATGAGAAATAAGTTTTGGTTAAGTGGTGGTATGGAATTTAAGGAAGATCTTGAAGAGGGTAAGAATTCTGTCTTCATAAATTAAGAAACTTTCTACATAGAGACTATGTAAGTGAGTAAAATAAGAGACTATGTGAGTTAAATAAGAAAATGCATGTGAACTTGTTCTGATTTTATAAGGCTTGTATTCTTTGAACACTTTAGCTTTCAAGAACTATTTAACACACTAATTTTAACCTTACAATATCCAGGGATTATATGCAATCCAAAAATACATGCTCCATGTCATAACTAGATATAGGAGACACAGTCAAACTGAAACTCAGAAAGGGAAATTTGTGGAAGTTCATCATGTTAATGAATGCACAGTTCAAACTAAATCTTTATCCCGCCTCTTCTACAGCACTAAGTGTGGACTATAATCTTTGTCTCTACCTAGAAATTTAGTTGTCACCTAAAAATAAAAAAAGGTAGAAAGATATAATAGAATTATTTCTTATTTTTACCATAATAGCACTAAGGAAATGTTTTTCATTTCCATAGTAGTACAGCTGTCGTTTTCTACTATCTGAAGATTTTATTTCTCTTTATAGAGAAATAAAATTTCAAAAAAATTAATTTAATTATCATGAAGGAAGTCTATTTTATCATCTACTAAGGCATAATTTAAAACATTTTTTCTCAAAATTCTTTGAAAGTTAAATGTGGTATTGTGAAAAACTAACACAAAATCAGTTAATATATTTCTTCTCTACCTGATGATCATAAGTAGTCTTCAAAATTGAGTTTTATGGTATATGTTTCTTATACAATGTATATTATGTTAGACTTACAAATGGACAATATATTGGATAAACAAAAATAAAATTTATAAGAATCACTGAACTATAGTGAAAAATTCCTAAGATGTTTTGGGTGTGACTATGAAATATACCATTTATTCAAATAAATATCAAAACTTAAACAAAATTATTCAAAAAATAAATATCTGAGTGAAAACACTTCCAGTAATTTTATGGGAAAATAATCTTGTCCAGGGTCCTTAATTTGTTAGTTACACTTAAAAAAACTAAGTCTGATTTTATTATGCTGGAATTAGAAACACCAAAGTAGGAAATACAACATGGTGGCGAAGAGTCCAGCAGCCCCGTGGGGCTCAGGTGAGGCATCCAGCCAGCACCAGACTACTCCCAGTTGCCAAGGTAATACACTTGGGAGATAGGGTGGGATCATGAGATTTGCAACTGAATGGGCCTCTGATATACAGACTGAGGCATGGACTGAGTTTTATTGGCCCAGAGAAATACAATTTGGCAGTAAAGAGCTCATACCCTAGCAGCTTAGAAGCAGACTAGAGAACCAAGGACGCTCACTACCCAAGAGCGTCAAGACACCCCAGTCAAAAAGGTTTATACGACAAGCCCTAGATGCTCAGAGACACTAAAAAAATTTATGACCCATCAATCTAAAAGAGGAGAAACAATGAAAAAAGAAGACAGACAGTGCAATAGAAACCACATCTACTCACCACATTCACTCTCTAAAAAGGAACTTGTCCCCCAAAATAGCCAACAGAAACAAGATGTAATCACCACAGCAGCAAAAGCACAAAGGCAGGATTAACCACAACTAGATAGGCTTCAACATGCCATCTAATACTAGAGCAGTAGTTACTCAATACGTAAACAAGTCTGAAAGGAAAACACAGGAAGGAGGAAGAAAACAAATACTCTAGCAAACAATAAGAAAAATAAATCACCACCAAAGTATAAGCAACCTGTAGAAACCAACATGGATGACATGGAAAAATGCTTTATATGTCAAAGAATTCAGAATCAAGGTGATAAAAATCACTCAAAGAGGCCAAGGATGAGGGGGGAAAAGGTAAAGCAAGAGGTTAGAAGCTTTCAATGAACTAAAAGAAATAGCAGAAAAATATAGAAAAGAATGCAGCAAAATGAGCAGTATCATTGACAAAAGGATGAAATTGAAACCCTAAATAAGAAGCTGCAGGAGATAGTATATAAAAGGAGTAATAAAAGAGCTCAAAAATTCAGGGAAAAGCCAGGAAAGCAGATTTTTTAAAAAAATAGAAGAATGAATCAGCACACTAGAGGACACAGATGTAGAGAGGATGGAGAGAAAAACAAAGTAAGAAGACAATAAAAAATCAGAGATCTATAAGAAACAAATATAGAAAACAAATATAAAAGTAATTGGAATCCCAGAAGGAAAAGAGAACGACATAGGACTCAAAGGTTTTTCAATGAAATAATGGAGGAGAATTTCCCAAATCTGAGGAAAGAAATGAAAATAGACATACAGGAAGCAAAAAGGACACCAAACTACTTTAATGAAAAAAAAAAAAAGAAAGAAAGAAAAACCACAGCAAGACACATCATAGTAAAATGTTCATGAGCCAAAGATAAAGAAAAAATTATGAGAATAGCAAGAGAGAGGAACAGATAACCAGCAAAGGAAAACCCATTAGACTGATGTAATATTTCCCAGAAGAGACACTCAAAGAAAGGAGAGAATGGGGCCACATCTTCAAAACACTCCAAGACAAAAAGTGCCAAACAAGAATACTCTACCCAGTAAAACTGTCCTGCCTTTATGAAGAAAAAAATTAGAACATTTTCAGACAAACAAAGCCTCCAGAAATTTGCTACCACCAAATCCCCACTCCAAGAAGTCCTGCAAGAAGCTCTAATACCTAAACTCACAGAAGAATAAAAAGAGCAAATAATTTAAAAAAGAAGAAAAGAAAGAAGAAACTAAAACAGAACCCCATATGACCACCAGGAACCCAATGTTAGAACCTCAAACATCAATAATTATTCTAAATATCAGTGGGCTAAACTCATCAATCAAAAGACACAGAATTGCAGACTGGATTAAAAGATAGAACCCAACATTCTGCTGCCTCAAAGAAACACATCTAATCTAATCCCAAAAGACAAGCATACATTGAAGGTAAAAGGATGAAAAACAATTCTACAAGCAAATGGTCCTCCCAAAAAGCCAGGGGTAGCCATTCTTATAGCAGACAAAGCAGACTTCAAAATAAAAAAGTAACAAAGGATAAAGAAGGTCACTACCTAATGGTTCAAGGGTCAACCCATCAAAAAGACATAACAATTATCAACATATACTCACCAAATGAGGGTGCACCAAGATTCATAAGATAGCTACTAAGAGAATGAAAAACAAATATTGATGAAAACACATATGTAGTAGGAGTCTATCAAAAAAACAAAAGTTACACAAGGACACAAAAGTCTTAAAAGAAGACCTAGATAAAATGGACCTAATAGATATCTGCAGGACACCACACCCACAAGGAAAAGAATACACCATTTTCTCAAATGTACATGGATCATTCTCTAAAATTGACCACATACTAGGCCACAAGGCAAACATGAATAAATATGCAAAGATTAAAATAATACCAACTTTTTTCTCAGACCATAAAGGTATCAAACTAGAAATCAACAATGAAAAGAAAGCAAGAAGAACATCAAACAAGCAAGTGGAGACTGAACAACATGTTACTAAATGAAGAATGGGTAACAGAAGAAATTAAAACCTACTTTGAAACAAATGACAAAGAGAGCATTCCAAAATGTCTGGAACACAGCAAAAGGATATCTAAGAAGAAGGGTCATAGCAATACAGGCCCATATCAAAAAGCAGGAAAATAACCAAAGAATAAACTTATCTCCCAAATTGAAAAATTAGAAAAAGAGCAACAAAAAAAACCCCAAAACCCAGAAGAAGACAAGAAGTAATAAAAATAAAAGAATAAATAAATAACCTAGAAACCAAAAAGATTATCCAGAAGATCCACAAAACCAAAAGCTGGTTCTTTGAAAAAATAAATAAAATTGATAAACCCCATCAAAGTTCACAAAGGAAAGAAGAGAGAAAATTCAAATAAGCAGGATCACATATGAGAGAGGAGAAATTACAAAAGACATAAAAGAAATCCAAAACATAATAAGAGATTATATGAACAACTATATGGAAATAAATGCAACAACCTGGATGAGATGAACAGATTCTTAGAAAGTACAACTATCCAAAATTGAACAAACTAGATATAGAGAACTTAAATAAACCAATCACAAGCAGAAAAATTGAAGCAGCCATTAAAAACTCTGCCTAAAAACAAAAGCCCAGGACCTGATGACTTTACAAATGAATTCTACCAGAAATTCAAAGATGAAATAATGGCTATACTACTAAAGCTTTTCAAAAAAATTGAGAAAGAAGGTAAGCTGCCAAGCACATTCTGTGAAGCAAACATCACATTCATACCAAAACCAAATAAGGATAGCACCAAAAAAGAAAGATATAGACCAATTTCCCTAATGAACGATGCAAAATTTGTAAACAAAGTTCTGGCAAATTGAATCTAATGATGCATTAAAAGCATTATTCACTATGACCAGTGGGATTTATCCCAGGGGCACAAGGATGGTTCAACATCTGGACATCAATTAACATAATACACCACATGAACAAGGAGAAAAACAAAAACCACATGATCCTAACAATAGATGCAGAGAAAGCATTCAACAAAATCCAGCATCCATTCATGATAAAAGCCCTTGAAAAATTGGGGGTTAAAGGAACTTACCTCAACATAATAAAAGCCATCTATGACAAACCTACAGCAAACATCATCCTAAATGGGGAAAAACTAAAATCATTCCAATTAAGATCTGGAACCAGACAAGGATGCCCACTCTCCCCACTACTCTTTAACATTGTACTGGAAGTTCTAGTTAAGGCAATAAGGCAAGAGAAAGATATAAAAGGGATACAACTAGGAAAAGAGGAACGGAAGCTATCATTATATGCTGATGACATGATTCTCTATATTAATAACCTCAAAAAAGCCACAGAAAAATTATTTGAAATAACAAACCAGTTCAGTAAGGTAGCCAGATGCAAAAATCAACACACATAAGTCAGTAGCTTTCCTATATGCAAAAAGTCAAATAGAAGAAAAAGGAATTAGAGAAATCATCCTATTTACCATTGCACCAAAAATAAATAAATAAATACCTGGGAATAAACCCAACAAAACACCTGAGAGTATTATACAAAGTAAAATTTCAAACACTGCTAAAAGAGATCAAAGAAGACATAAGGAAATGGAAACACATTCCATGCTCATGGATTGGATGAATTAATATCATCAAAATGACTATCCTACCAAAAGCAATACAGATTCAATGCAATCCCTATAAAAATCCCAATGACATTCTTTAAAGAGATAAAACAAAAATTACTGAAATTCATATGGAATAGCAAAAGACCCCGAATATTAAAAAGCCTCCTGACCAGAAAAAAAGAGAATGGAGATATTACAGTTCCAAACTTCAAACTATACTACAAAGCCATAATAATTAAAACAGTTTGGTACTGGTACAAAAACAGACAGACCAATGGAACAGAATTGAGTACCCAGATAAAACCACACACATATAGTCAACTAATCTTTGACAAAAGATTGAAAAACTTACATTGGAACAAACATAGACTCTTTGATAAATGGTGCTGGGAAAATTGAACTAAGACATGCAAAAAAAGATGGACCAAGACAACTCCCTCACACCATGTACAAAATCAATTCAAAATGGATAAACAACTTAGATGTCAGACCTGAAACCATAACATACATAGAGGAAAACTTGGGCAAAGCCCTCCTTGAATTACAATTCAGAAATCCCTTTCTGGAAACATAGATGGCAAAAATATGAAGGGAAACATAAACAGATGGAACTACAACAAACTAAAATGCTTCTGTACAGCAAAAGAGACAACAGTAAAAACAAAATTAAGCCCAACCGAATGGGAAAAAATTTTTACCCTCCACAAGATGGGGAGAAGAACTAAAAGAGATCAAACACTTCTCCAAAGAGGAAATACAAATGACCAATAAACACATGAAAAATTGCTCAAATCACTAGCAATAAGGGAAATGCAAATCAAGACCACAATGAGATACCACCTTACACCAGTTAGTATGGCCCACATCCAAAGAACGGGCAACAAGAAGTGGTGGCATGGATGTGGAGAGAAAGGAACACTCTTACGCTACTGGTGGGAATGTAAACTGGTCTAACCACTATGGAAAGCTGTGTGGAGGGCCCTCGAACTAATGAAAATGGAACTACCAAATTACCCAGCAATTGCTCTCTTGGGAATCCACCCAAAAGAGACCTCAATGTTAGTACAAAGGGACACCTATGCTCCCATGTTTACTGCAGCACTATTTATAATTTCAAGGACTTGGAAACAACCTACATGCCCCAAATGTCCAAAACAGATGACTGGATGAAAAAGAAATGTGGTATATATACACAATAGAATATTACTCATCAATTAAAAATGACAAATTTGATGATTTTATGATAATATGCATGTACTTAGAAGAAATCATATTAGCAGAAACAAGTCAAAAAGAAAAAGAAACCAAATGGTTTTACTCATATATGGAATATAGGAAAAAATAAACAAAAGTTATGAGGAAAAGTCAAAACAACCACCAAAGTGAAGCACACAACCTGGGGCAGGGGGAAAGGTGGGGAATGGTCAGAGAGGGTGAGAAGTTTAAATCCCTGGGATTACAATGATGTGAAATTTATATATAAATAATTTTTTAAATAAAATAAAATAAAATATAAACACCAAAGTAAATTAACCCAGTAGTTAGCAGTTTAGCCATCTTATTGTGCTAAAAAGAAAAAAAATAGTAAACTCTTACATTAGTAAAGAAATATTATGTTAAGGGAACTTGAGCAATACAATTAAAGAGATCATTATAAGAAGGAGAATTCTAATTTTTAATTAAAAATTATTAATCATTTTGTTGTTTACATATTTATGTATATATACACATATATTTATATTACATCATTCCATTCCCTGGGGTTCTCCCTTCACCCCATTACCCGTGAGCCTTCATCTCATTCTTCTCAAAGGAGAATTCTTGATTCATTAAAATCCTAAGCATAATTATTTAAGTAGAAATAATTCTTGTGTAGAGAGAAGTGAAACCATGACTTATGTAGAAAACACTGGGTAGAGCAGTAGGGTGAGCAGGTGGCAAGATCAAACAGCTGAGACAGAAACACTTTTCACAGTACTTAGCATGTTGCTCAGAAGGAATGATCCAGGAAGGTCCTTGCATGTGCTGATGCTTGCTTATGCTCAAGGGTAGGTGAAAGTTTGGGAATCTGGTGAAAAGTGTCTGATTAACATTTAGTCAAGTCATCAGGCATTTTATCCACATTGGTCAGTGAGGATAATGAGTCTAACAAATCAGATTTGAGGGAAAGAATAGAAATTTGGAGGATCTATATCTGGCCACATAATAATAGTTCATTCAGTAAAAAAAACTAAACAAAAGAAAAATCAACAAAAATTCTAGCAAATAGCCATCAAAAAAACATTACCCAGAACATAAACAGATGAGAAGATTTAAACATTGCCATTGTTCACAGTCAGAGTGCTCAGAGACACAGGTGGTCAGGATGATCAACACTATCAGCTTGAGCACTCCGCATGCAAACTCTCCACTTAGATTGTTTTCTTCTAGAATAGTCAGCTCAGTGTAATCAGTTTACCTTATGAAACTGTACCTTCCAACCCATGAGTACACTGAAATCACTGCAGATCAGTCTGACCAAGAGGTGAATTCTTTCCTTATATATGTGGATTCAGGGTCAATAAATATATACATATACCACATATATATGTATATATATATATATACACACCAATATATATACACCAATATATATATACACACCATAAATATATACACATCAATATATATACACCATATATGTGTGTATACACACACACACACACACCAATCATGTCTGAGATCAATGGACTAATCAGGTTTAAGCTCACCAGCATTCAGTTAAGGGTCTAAGCTAATTTTACAGATTGAAGATAGAGGCAAGTAGATTGGTGCTAACCAGACCAGACTGAAACTGAAAAAAACATTCCAATAAGTCTTGAAAAGGACATAAGGCAGGGCAAGAGCCATCTTGAATCAGCCAGTAGATAGCCTCCAAAGAGGAAAAGTAGGATGGGAAGGAAGGAAAATAAAAAGAGGGAAAGTACTGAAGACCTCCCTAGACCTCTAGACTTCCAGACCTCTGCATACCCAACCACCTCACCTGCTTTGATCATTTTTGAAACCACCTTAAAGGATTACTATCAGTCTCAGTCCAATATTTCAAAAAACTGTTGGCTATTGGTTCAAAACAATAGCTCGGAAAGAGCTGTAGCACTAGTATCTCTAAATCTGTCCCCTGGTGACTGATACACTCTGGCACTACTGATTGGTGACCAGCACTCTCTCCAGGCACTTTTGATAGCTGCCTGTTGCCACTGGTACTATTGATTCCTCATGGTCCAGTGTGGCATCAGATACTTCCCAACCCTGCCTTCAGATTGTTGCTAGGGGTTCCTGTGGTGCCACTACAGTGCCCACTTGTAAGCAACTCCAGCTCTGTGAGTTGGACCCTGGTGCACAGCACCAGTGTACCACCATCTCCAGATCCTCACTGATGGTACAGCACCATCCAACATGAGTGACCTTTGTTTGGGACCGTAGAACATGTAGACACTCTCTAGGATGACAGTCGTTCACCTGTGAACACGCATTTTCTTTTTCCCCAATCTTTTTTTCAGTAAATAAACTCCATTGTTTTGTACCATGAGACAGTGGTATCTTATAATTGAGTGCATAGGTGAGACCCCACAGTGACCTGTCTCCCACATTGGCATTACCTTTGTCACCATCTTTAGTACTAGTTTAAATACTCTTTAGGTACTATTTTATTGACATCGTAATCCAGTGCTCTAAATATCTGCATGCATATAATTAAGACAAAATCTGCAGTGTCTTTTACAATGGAGTCTCAGAAGCCAGTGTTAAGTTTATAACAATCTATTAACCAAAGTCATTAAAAGAACACCCAGACTCCAGGGGAAGAAATAAATCATCTCTTGATAAAAGAGTGGCAAGATCGCATTACATAAGAGCAAGTAAAAGAGAAATTTTACCGTTGTCATTTTGGACAAAACAGTCCGGGACAATTTTAAAATAATGATCATGGGAATATTTATAGGTAAAATATTAAAGAAAGTGGCATTTTAAGTAAATTCTATGAAACAAAGATCACTGCAAAATGCACTGCCTTTACCTCAAACACAATAAAATTAGAAAAGACTATTTTAATAACTTGATAAATATTAAAAGGCATTCAATTGCTTTTATTATTTGACTACTTTTATTATTCTATAATAAATTTATAGATACTTATGTTCTTATAAAATTATGTTAATATGCCATTTCACCTAAGAATAAAAATCTACTGTTAGCATATGATAGCAAAGAAGCCTTAAGTTTCCATTGATATATACAGATAAAAATTCCAACCTGTTCCCTAGTTAATCCTCAAACATGTTTTCCACAAATTCATGAATTAATTAAAATACCCACTATCCCCACAAAAATTTATCATATTACTAGAAAGATATATACAATACGTATAGCAAAGTATAAGCCCCCACCAAGGACACAAAGTATTAATTAAGTGATAAAAAAATCACATCATATTGTTAGATAGGAAAACATACTAAAGATGCAAATTACCCTAAGTTAATTCATAAATTAAGCACAGTAACAAGAAATAGATTTCAAAGAAATTAACTAAAATGATAAAATGATGCAAAATTTACTATTTTTAAAAATTAGCCAAGAAAAAAAAGTAAAAGAAACTGAAAAATAAGATCAAAGAAGAAAATTTTTTTCTATAAATTGTTAAAACATTATAAAGTACCTAAGGCTAATTGTGTGGTGCTAAGTAAACAGGTAATTCATAAAATTAAATTTTCAACTCATATAAATTTAGTCAAAAGTTTTATTTAAAGATAACCTAGTATGAAATGCAAAATGTCTGTAATATGTCTTATTTCAAAATTATGTTGACATGTTTCTTCATGTAAATAGCTAATGTTGACTAATTTAAGTCATTTTCATTCACAGATGATTACACTTTTAAAATCCAGCCACTTGAACTATCACAAATTTCTGACAAGTGCCTCATACTAAATATAGTACTAACCAAAATAATCCGGGGAAAATCTAAGATTAAACCTATTTACACTTTTGGTGGGTTACCAAATAGCTCTAACAATTGTGTTACATTTCATGTGAAATTTTTTGGCATAAAAATTTAATTATTTCACACCATTTATCAGATATAGTAAAGGGTATTAGTATACACTAACTTCCTCACCAGCCATAAAGACGTTCCTTTATGACTTTCATATTTCTGTCTATAATTATCCCAGTCTTCTAATTCAAAAATTTGAAATGTCTATCCCATGCCTTTCTCTGTATCTCAAGTCACGTTGTCTCCAATGGTACAATGAATTAGGTATTTCAATGTACAACTGCAGAATAAGTACTTCTTCCATGAAAGTCATTGTTTAGTGATCAATGATTTCTAAATTTGAGGAAAATATCTTACCTCTACCTTCAAAATAAAACAAAGGGAAACAAAAATACTATAAACTGAAACCAGAGAGGAAAGTAAAATGCAGAAGACATTGTTCAGAAAGGTTGGTTGCCTCTAATGTGAGACTATGTGTAGGGGTCATTAAACTTAAGAAGGACACCAAACCTGAAAAGCCATTGGCTATTCAATGACACAGTGTCAAGAATTTGAGGAGAATGGGACCTAGCTAATGGTCCCCAAGATTCTCATTCATAACAACTAAATAAACTTATTCTCATTGTGGATTATCACCAAATAGACAATAAGACTAGTTATTAGTGATACTGTGGAGAAAAAATAAACAGATTTATACACAAATATTGAGACTTTGAGGAAACCATAAGTAGATTTCTACTTAATACTTTATATATTTGAAATATCATATAAAGAACATAGCACTAAAAAATAAACATTTTTAGGAGAAAAAAGGTGAATCACAAAGTGAAAAAAATTAGAAACTGTAAATAACACTTTGAACAAAGTCAACTTTAAAAAGGATAAACATAACTTGATAATAAGAAATCAACCCTTGTAATTTATCTCACAGGTAAAGGTTTCTTTCCAATTCCGTTTCAACTTTACACTGTTCAGTATTAGTTTACTTGTAGTTTGGAAGAAAAAATATGTGGTGCTGTGATGTGTCTGTCATACAAGTCCCCCAGCATTCATTCTGCCAGTGACTTGAAGGGTTGGCAGCCTACAAGTCTCAACTAGCACCTCTGTGGGAACCTGTAGGTGGCCAGACGCAAATACAAGAAATAAACCGACAAGAAGAGATGGCCCAGCCACAGCCGGGGGTCAAATGGAAGTATGAACCATGATACAACTTTATTAACAAAAGGAAGAGGCATTTATGGGAACACAGGGTGAGGACCTGTTGAATTCCATGGAAGACAAGCAATCCTGAGAGACAATTAACCTTCTAAAGCAAAGAGTAATTGAGGGAGGGGTAGTATAGGCGGTGGTCGCTACTTTTTGACAAGGCTAACATTGATAAGGAAAAACTGGGGCACCAACGCTACATCAGAAGGTCATTTCAGTCAGTCCCTAAGTTTTCTTAGGGACCATTAACGAGAGAGGGTTTTTTTTATCTCCTTTGGAATGACTCTTCGGGTATGCAAATGGCGCACAGCAGGAACTGCCAGTGACTTAGGAAAGATACCTCCAAAGGTCACATCCCCTTCAGGGAGCAACTGACATCTAACAACCTGCTGGGACCAGAACAAAAAGAGCAAACACTCTTACCCCAACTCAAGACACTCAGAAGGGTCATGCCAACTAGGATCATGCGTCAGATTGACTAAGGTCTTTGCAATGACTGGCTGCAAAGCAGGTCAGCTCTTCTCCTTGACCAAGACTGCTTCCTTCATTCTATCAATCAATACTATTCCTGAGAGCACTCCCCAGCAAATTGCCTGCATGCACATCTCTGCCTGAATAGGTTTCTTGGGGTGTCTGAACTGTGCAAGACTAGTTTGCAAATTTCAAATCTCTGAATCCTTCAACCCTCTCTCTTCTAGCCTAATCTTTACAATTCACTACTCTATAATCTTGTCTTAGACCTGACAAAAATTTCAAGTTTTCCATTACATACAACTAAAACAACTTTTCTTTTATCATTTAGGATACTGCATGAATTTTGGTGTTATCTCCCCCACTTTTTACTACTTCTACAGCATATTGCTTTTCCAAACCACTCACTCTGTTCTGTTCACTCAAATGCATCTTTGTTTCCAAGTTTGAACATTTGACCAGTGGCCTATCAGGAATTAACAGACCTTCACTCTCACTCCCAAACTTAAACTCAAATCAATGTCTGAGCCGAAAATGAACTGGAACAATTCTATAGATTTACAATAATTGGTTATAAATTTTCAGGAATTTTGATAGTCAATTTCACACTGGCAGTTTGAAAGTAAGCATGGAAGGAGTATTTACACAACAAAAATCAGCAAGCACTAGATATGGGCACTCCTCCCACCTCCTAACTTACCTCTGAAGACCCCCTTTCTGATACACAACATGACTCTACTGTTCATTTGACAGAGCTGAATTCTGAATTGCTTCCTGATTTGCTTTTGGTAGCTGTGGTATCCTAACTAGACAGCATCACTTTTATGGCAGAGAAAATATTTTATTCTAACTCATAAACCTTTCTCTCAGCATCTCTTCCATAGTAATAAGTCAATAATTGCTTTACTAAGAAAAGGAATCTTTTAAACCCACCTTACACAGAGTACTAGGGTGTTTGGGGGCATGGGGACAAACCAGTACTGGTCACACATTTTTGTTTTCTAAATATATATCTCCTCTATCCTTTAAATTATTTATTCCCATCATTCTGTATTTTTTCTCAGTCAGGATATCATGAACTTCTCTCAAATTCAATAGAAAAGCACTCTGTATTTTTTTGGTTTATATTACTTTTTCCCAATAAGTCCTTTCCTTTGCATATATATTTGCTTCTTATTTAATAATTGAGCTTTCCTTGAAAGGAACTTTTTCTATAACTCACTTTGTAAAATATACAGTCCAAGGCCATTTCCTTCCTAGATAGTGATTTTTTGCTCGAAGATGTCACTTTGTCACCTTCCTGTTTCATAGTTTGCCAATTGGGGATGACTTTTCAATACAATTAATATGTTTATTGATTATAAAATTATATCAAAAACAGTTGAATTTAGTTATGGTGGCCTGCCAAGAGAACAGTGGAAAAATATAATTCCTTTACCTCTCATTTCATTGACACTGTCCTATGGCTGGTGGCTGCTGAGACAGGAGGAGTCTGCACATCACTTTGGATTCCTGAACCTTGTCAAGCACGCTGCCCTTCAGCTGCAGGCTCCATGGCTGTGTGCTGTCAGCACTCTCCACACTGCTGGGTCAGCACCACTGTCCAAGTCAACTCTCCTTTATGTCACCCTTGAGACCAGCAGGCTAAGCCTTGCTGACAAGTGAGTCCTGTGTGACTCAGGAAACCAGGTGTGGCTTGGGGCTGCAAGCACCTTGGCACATCTCTCTTCAACGGTATTGTGCTTACCTATTTCTGACTCTGTCAAGACAAGATCTCTGACACTCTCCTCTCCTGTTAACCAAGGCGCTTGGCTCTTGTCTTTCACTTTTCACTCTTAGTTCCCTAAACTGATGCTTACACATTCAAACAAGAAATTAAACAATTTGTAAGATGTATAGAGAATATCACCATGTACATATCTTAAAGTTTTGAACTCTGCTTTCAACAGAACCGTGTTAATCAAATTCCCAGAATAGAAAGGCTCTGGATGTGACTTCACTGCTGTGCTTTTTTAGAATCCTGGAGAAACACTGAATCATTTGAGACTAAAATAAGAGCAAAGATGATGTGTTAAAAGAAGTGGTGCTATGTGTGTCAAAATGTCAGTTATTGGAGGGTTTCTTAGCCCAGAGCTCCCACCTCTCACTTCCACAGTAGAATACAAAGGCATATTTTGAGTAAGGAGATTGAGAAAATGGGTGAAGAAAAGAAATTTAACTGCATGTTCTGGACCTATTTTGTCATGAAGCTTTTAGAATACCCCTTGGCATGTGATTTAAATTTCCTCTGGTCTAAGATATCCCCTATCAAATATTTTTTTCTTTCAGTAATGTTAACAGTAATGTTAACTAAACAGTAATGTTAACAGTAATGTTAACTACTGTTATGTTAACTAACAGTAATGTTAACTAAAATTTGGGGACCACCAATACAAGGTACAGCTGAGAGTTACCTGTCTCATTCTGAATTTTACTGATTAAGAGATTTGCATGAAACAATAATTCTTGGACTTCCCAGCTTTACCTCTAGTGAGGAAAGAGCTTGAAAATCATCACTCCCAATACTACAAGAAAAAAATTGTATAAACTTAAAATTAGTCATGTTTTTAACCTATCAGAGACCTGAGGCTACAGAACAAGCTGACATAATAAATCTGGAAAAGTACTGCAATTAGAAAGTAACATCTTATTGAAGTTTCAAGAGAGGAAAGTAATCATATGAAATACGCTCATAGTGTTCTCCATAAGAAAAATCCTGTTCTCCAGTAAGAAAAAAAATTTCATCTGAGGGAAAGACATCCCTCCATTTCCATTCTGTTATACTTCTTCTATTTTATCTAAGGGCAAAAATCATAATTCATAGGGGTCAGTACCTCAAGAAAATAGATTGGGAATATTTTAGACAATAAAGAAAATAGACAACAAAGGGTGGAAAACCAAACAATCAACTGTACCACTAGAGATATAACTGCAAAAGTCTTAAGACTTGAAAAGTCACAAAACCTAAGAAATAGGACCACTAAATGACTTATATTCAATCCCAAAATTACAGAATTTCTCCTCTCCACACTGGCCATACTTAATTCTCACTTATATTCTTATATACAGTGTTACATATACACATTTGTGTGTATATCTGTATATACACATATATACATATATGTGTGCACTCATGCATGCATGTGTGTACATATATGCATGTGTGTGCACAAACACTGCACACATCTAAGAGCTGAAATTGTATTTTGAGATACCGTCCCCTAGTCTGACAGGCTAAGAGGAAGTTCAAAACTCCTGTACAGAATGAGTCAGATGACTGGTTCTGCTCTTTGAAGAAATCATACAGAAAAATTTATGTTGAGGAAATGAGATCAACACTCCCTCCACGTGATTGACTACTTGAAGACAGCTGTAGAAGGCCAAAATAATGAATACCCATCCAAGAACACATGAGCAGTGTTTGAATAATGCTTGCTCTGGTGACATGCCTTCCTAAATGTATACAAACAACAACATTGCATGAGTCAGAATAATTAGGAAAAATTTGTCTCTTCAAAATGTGCAATGGAAATTAAAACCCTTTGTCAAAAGTTAAAGTATTATTGATAAATGTACTGTTCCACATCAGAAAAATGATCATTCCCTTTCTTTTTCTTTTTCTAAGGAATATAATGTCACTCAAACTAGAAATTAGTGAGGCAGTTTTTCACAGCATAAAATCTGTACGACTGTTGCTAGGGCCAAATCCTCATTTTGTCTGTATAATTATAATTTTACTGGGACCATTATTTCAGTTAACATACCTTATTGAAAACCCAAAAATATAGCTTTAACTGTTACTCCTGACCACATGGCAAGGTAATTAAGGAAGAGAATATTAAACCATATCCTAGAACATAATGCATGTCTAACAAGTGATTTTTCCAAAGGTCAGTCTGTTAATCAATAGGGTGCAACAGCCCCAGACCTTTGATCTTTGACAAGTCTGGCTCTTAATACTTCACCAAAATGTCACCTGATTGTGAAAACTTAAAAAAAAAAAATTGGACTCAGTTGTAAAATAAATTGAGACATATGCCATCCCTAGAGGTAAATGATACTTCTGGTCAACTCTAAGGGGAGATGTTCTGGACACAGCTGTTCCGAGGCAGCCAGGACCTGATTTATCACTGCCTAAGAAGGCATTTAGATCCACTCATTCATGGATAGGCACAGTGCAGATGTAATATTTTACTCCTCTGGGTTTCCAAGGACAAAGGAGTGCACGAAAGAATTTATCAGACAAATTCACAATGAATAATTTATTTTAGATAATCTATTACCTACACATTACTAGAAAAATATTAGAAAAAAATTTATTATAACAATAATAAACACCAGTTCTCCAACTGGGAGTTTTATATATACAACTAAGTGACAGATTTATTAAAAATGTCTTTAATTGATGCTATTCAAAAGTTCAGCAGGTTCTCAAGCACAATAGTTTGAAGGTCAGTATCCACTTGCCAGAATCAAGTCCACTCCATCACCCAAAGATCAATGTTCTTTCTTTTCAAATAGAAACAATTTTTTGAAAAGTTTCGTCTGAGATTTGGTAAAGAATCATACCACAGGAAATAATTTAGCCAACCAAAATGTAAAGTCTGCATAATCATAAATCTTACTCAGAATGCCAAAGGAAGCAAAACTGTCAAAGGAGATGGCAAATCCTATCTTAAGAACTAAGAAAATTTGGATACTTCAGAATCCATGAGATCTTCAAAATCCAGACTATTTAAGCTCTCTCAAAATTTCTATTACCTACATGGTGTTAAAGAGCACTGCTAATGCTTGACTCTATAACTCTCTTTTATTTATGACTAGTCCCAGGTCATCAGTCTGCCTTTCAACTGGTATCCTTTCTCCTTATATATGTTAATCCATTCTTTTTGGTTACAAACAAGTTTTATAGTCTTAGGATATTTTATATTTACATGCTCTCCTGGATTCTACATAAATTTGTCCACTAAACTCTCAGAATTAATATTTTTTTATTTCCAATATTTTAGAAAATTCTCATTGAAATCTTGCGTGTTGACCATAGTATGGAAATCAGAATTCTATTCCTGGGAGTGGCAGGTCAGCATGTATAGGAAGAAGGAAGAGGGTAATAACAAACAGGATAAAGTGATGATGATAATAATGATGCTACCACAAATATGTTTAGTTTTTAACAAAAAGTATCCACAAATATTATCTCATTTAGAAGGGGAAAATATAGCTTTAAAAATAACAAATTAAGACATTCAAGTACCATGTAACAGTACATTCTAGTTAGCAGAAGAGAGAACACAGCAGAAGATATGACCTTGTGAAATGCCTTTTCAGAGACAACTGGCCCAAAATGAATTCACTCTTACTAATGTCCATGTCACCAAAATGAGACTTAATACCTAACCCAATTACAAGTTCAGCCTTTCCCAGAAATGTAACCTAAGTGGGCAATCTGGAATTATGTAGTGAGAGCACCACTACAGTTATCCATCTGACAGAAGCCTACTGACCTCCAAAGAAAAGTGACCTTGCCTAAAACTAGTCCCTCTTTCCTTATCTTGCCCCTTTTCTAACTACAAAAGCCTTCCATTTTGTATAGCCTTTCAGAATTTCTTTCTACTTGGCAGATGGGAAGCTACCCAATTTAAAAATAAAGCCAATTAGGTCATTAAATTTACTCAGAAGAATTTTATTTTTAATAATACTAAATGTCACCTTAAATTCATGACCTAATGAAATCAGAAAGTGCTAAGTTTATCTAAGGGAGAACACATAGTAACCAAGCATGTTCTTTCCTTGGTTATGGTTTTGGCAAATTGAATGTCCCAGGCTTCCAAGTAAGAAAATTATGATCATTCAATGCTGGGTGTAGCATAGCATAGGAAATTCAAGGTAAAAATTTAAGTAAAGATCAGTTTAAAATGGTTAATTGCAGCAGGCAAATAAAACCTAAGCCCAAGTTTTACTCCAAACTATTTTGAAAAGGTGCCCTACAAACTAACAATTGATGCACATATTGATTCTAACAGCAGGGTCTGCCCTTTGTCTCCCCAAAGTGTTTACTTTTTTCCATAATCATTGTTTATTAGGCTGTTAACATTCCTTTTTGATTTAGAAAGATGAAATGATCCTCACATGATGACTTACAAATCCATTTTCAGCAACAAGTAACTCAAAAGACTCCCTTAAAATCTATTTGTGGTGATAACTTGGAAAAATATAAGTTCCCCTTGTACTCTACTTCCATATTCCTTCATGCCTTATTCTAAATAATATACAACTTTGCTGATTACAAGAATATTGGGGGATTTGAGAATTTGTCTCCAGTCTCCTTGGATGGTGTCATCGAGAATAAATTTTATTTCAAATAAATGCTCCAGTATTCCAGTTTTAACTCTGTGTCAGACACATGAACCTGATTTTGTAAGTCCCGTAATAAACTTAATTATTTGTAACTTATTTTTTGTTATAATTCCTGAATTAAATGATCTGAGGATTGAGTTCAGTAACTCAGTTACTGTCACTAAGAATCTAGGCTGTTTCTATATTTCTTATATTTGTCATTTATCATCCTTATGCTTACACTCCTGCCACAATATGGCTGCCCTGGCTGCAAATATCATTTTACTGTTCCAAAAAATGAGAAAGGCTTGAGGGAAAACTTTCTCTTGTTATTTTATGATGGCATTCCCTGAACAGAATTTCTGTGTGTCTCATCGAACAGAATGATGTCACATGACTACCTCAGAACAATTATAGGCAAAAGGGAAATAAAATTGCCATAACTGATTTAAATCAATTATTGCACATCTCCTGGAGAAAGAGAACAGCCTTGAAGAGTTGAGATAAAAATTGAAAAAGGAAAATATGTGAATATAAATTGTTCTCCCTTTCAGTCCTAACAGATTGAAAGTTTGAAATCAAGTCTTCCTTCTGTCTCCCTTTCCCCACTCCACTCTTGTCTCTCATTATCCAGCGGTAGTCTACCTACTGCTTTCTGAATACATTGCTTTAAGAGCAATTCATATCTGGGAGAAGTGTTCATATTATGCATCAATTTTAAAAGCAGGGTATTTACTGAAAACTTAGTTCTAGGAAGTGAAATTTAAAAAGTTAAGGATGAAGTCAGATTGAAGATCTGTACTGTAAGGAAGTCAACAATGAAGTTGGGCAAAATTATTCATCTCTCTCTATCTATCTATCTATCTATCTATCTATCTATCTATCTATCTATCTATCTATCTATCTATCTATCTATCTCTCTCTGAACATCCAGATCCACAGAGACACAGGTTTCTCTGTTGTTTAATTTTTATTTTCTTCATTAAACTTCACAGGGAACTTGTCACTTGGTAGCAGAATTCAGACCAAGGAAAGTATGATCATCTGCAAGGACTGATTCTTAAAAAACTGAGAACTTGTAGAAAAAAAATTATTTCAGCAAATTCCTGAGACAAGTAAGAGGAAAAGCATGAGTGAACATATTTAAACATGCTGATAATTAGTGATCATATAGAGAAAAACAACACAGTAACTTACTTTACTTTTTCATAATTTCCAAGCCTGTGCCATTCACTATTCATTTATTAGTTGTACACTACAGGAAACACCTTATCATGTTTTTATTCAGATTAAATCTGAAAATAGGGAAATCATATTTTTAAGCCTATTGTCTGATCTTAAACATTGAAACTTTTTTCCACTAGTGTTCCTTGGAAACATCATAATTTTAATCAAATATAATCTGAGAAATCAAATTCTGAAATCCATAGGGGACTAAAATCCAGCTAATATTCTTTCATTTTTTCACTACCTTCAGAACTCACATTGCACCTGTTACCTAAGAGTCTCTGAAAAAACAACACCAAAAAAGTGACTCCATAATATCACTAAAGCTTATGCTGCTTAATTTCTGTCAAAGACACCATCAATACAGAAATTTATTACCATTCAACAAAGTTTCACCTGCCAGCTACTGAGATGACCAAGATAAATAACCAGGATCATTTTAATCTTCAAAACGTACTTGTTCTTACTATCATGAAAAATTTCTTTTCTCATGTGATGGAGTTTACCCTGTAAATTAAATCTCTCAAGTAATGGAAGAAATAACCCATGACACTTGTGAGGGAAATTAAATTAGAGTCACTAATAGCAGGTCAGCACAGTCTGAGCAGAGGTAATGGAAGTGACCACATGAATGATAAGCAGGTCTTCTAGAGGCTGTGACAACTGTCTCCTGGAGAGTGTGACGAGCATTCATCTAGGTGGCAAGCAATTCACAGCCAAGACACTAACGTGTTTATATTGCAGCTCGACCCCCATCTATGCCAAAGCATGTCAACCTTTCTGAGGAGGATGTTCTAATTCCCTCATGAAGGCCATTAGGAAGAGTTAAAAACGAGGCTTCTTGTTTTCTGGGTAAATCAATTTCTCATTGCCTGGAAACCTTGCTGGCTAGAGATGACCTTTAGAGACAGTAAGAATCCCAGAACTATGTTTAAATAACTTTATTTCCTGAAGTGTTAGAGAGAAACAAAAGCAAAATTGTTCCACAGTTCAACAATCAAAAGGTAGCTGAAACAAATGGAATTATTTTAGCATAGTTGTTAAGGCTTGAGGAGTACAGTAATGCCAGTGACAAAATAACCTATTATGTGAGAAAGTTAAAATGGTACCTTGCACTTCATAGACAGCCCTTCTGGACCTCAGCTGTGATTTACTCTCTAACACCCAATCAAGATCACTGAACTTTGATATAAACATAATAACCAAGTAAGTAACACAGCTGCTGAACATAAGGACAAGTGCAGGAAGGAAGGATAGCAGAAGGGAAAAAGACCAGTGAAGTGACTTCTAGAAAACCACTGTGTTATCACCATAATTTAATTCATCCTACTAAAAAAAAATTTAATAAACTCTGAGATCATAAGTGATAGGATCATAGTAAATGTGCAATTTTAAATAGAGGAATATCTGTATTTATAGAAATTCTGTTTTCAGTAATAGTCATCTGAAATATGCACTTAAATTATTATACATATAAAATGATACGGCTACATTTATGATAGTACAATATGTTTCCTTCCTCTATTGTCCTAGGATCACTGAGTTACAAAGACAAATGATCTGTGCATGCTCTCTATTCTTTTTGCTTCAGCTATATAATAACTAGGTATTGTTGGTTGCAAATTCAATAACTTTATTATTTATATTAAAAATAGAAAATTAAAAAGCAGTAAGGATAGGAAGTCTTAATTTTCTACTTTAAAAGTAGATGTGGATTTGATTTATAAAACAATATAAATTATCTTTATTTTTAATAGCTCGATATTTGCACTATTAAGAAAAAAACAAACATTGCATTTGGATAATAAACTTAAGAAGTATATGAAGTAAAATCAAAACTACATTAACTGAGTCAGGAAAAAAAAATAAATGACAAGGTGAAGCAGTATTTAGTACAATATCATTAATATTGTATATCATTTTGGAAAACACGTGGCCTGTGAGTTCTTTGAGTTTAGTAAACCAGGCAATATAATATTCAATGAACATGGTGAATCAATGCCTGAACAATACACTGGACAATGATTTCTAAACCTCACCCTCTTACCAGCTTCCTAAATTACTAGGTCAAGTTGTTTTGTTTCTCTGGGCTTGCTGTCTAGTCTGTAAAGTGAAACTATAAAAACAAAAATCTTATCAAATCTGCATAGAAGTGGACTTTTACAAGGATCGTATTGGGTGTACTAGATAAAACTCATTAATTTCATAGCTGATGATTAGTCACAAACAAAGTGGAGCTGTGAATTTAAGTGCTGTGAAATATAAATGGGCACATACTTAGTTCCAAACATGCACGTAATAATTAAAAGTTCCCCAAGAACAAACTGACTGGTTCTTATGCTTAATCAAATGAAGGAAGGGTCTCCGTTGAGCAAAAGATAACATTTTTTTGAATTATTCATTTTCAATTACTGTTCTATTTTTATCAAAACAGATTACAGAAAAATAGGGATCTTTCAGATGTTAGCAGTAGTTTTCTTAAAATAGCAAGTCTTGCCTTTAATATCATAAAAATTATCTCTAAGTGTCCATTATGAAGTCAAATGAAATCAGAAACTCAGTAAAGAATGTGAAATTGGAGCATAATCTTTACTTCTTCATAGTCAAAGCCATAACTATATTTACATCTATTTAGTTTGACTTTCTGCATATTCATTATAGATCTTTTCCCTTTCAGATTAACTGAGCAACCCCAAATGACCCTAACTAGAATAGTTTTAAAATTAAATGAGAAATTCCTCACTTGTTTTCTGTTATAAATAAAAAAGAAAATGTATTTCCTTACTAAAAATGTACTCATATTGGTGACATAAAAATTTTCTGACAATATGCTAAAATTGGAAAAATAATATTCCAAATATTTATATTAACGTTTGTATTATATTAATTTTAGTCACAATTTTAATTACTGGTTTTACTATAAGTCTATATAATATAAATGTATAGCTCTTACCGAACTACAGGCTATTATATATATAGACAGAAATACATATATGTGTTTCTATATGCACACACAGCACACATAAACATCCACACATTGAAACACAAATACCTATTGACAATCAAAATATAGTTATATTAGGGGCACTTTTTTCTTCTTCTCTGAACTTGTATGCCTATAAAATTTTTATTGTAAAAATATGTTTTATTTGTAATCAGAAAATGTTATAAAATTTTTAAAAATACAAAATTAATGTCATTATTTTGTATTATATATTTTATACTTCAGAATTTCAATTAGCCCTTGAGCTAAACCACCTGCTATACAACATTTTATGTGTAAAGAATTATATTTTCCTGTGATATTAAGAAAGGTAAAATATATGTGTACTCTTTTAATTAAGAATTAATTAACTGACAGCTACAGCTGTTGACAGATTCAAAAATACAATATGTACAGGACCCAGGCAGGAAAATAAAATGAGAAAAACAAGACATTGGACAAGTATCAAAGAACAGGAAGTGACTGACTGGGAGTGGACCAGAAACTACTCTGCTTAACTGATTGCTGCCATGTGGCAGTAAGCGCTCACTGCAGGCAAAGATTCCAATCTTTTGAGAACACACAAATCTGGATTTTCAATTGCAATCTACAGTTTTAAAGCTTTGTGAAAGTCAGGTAGAGCAACAGTGCTGACCCACTATGATTTATTGCATAATTAGAGTACTTGCTTTAATCACTGTTAAAACTGAGTTTTGAAAATATACTTTACTCATGAATACTTATGTTTGTGGCCACATCAATTGGTTCAATTCATATTTTCATAAACTCTCTCTTCTACTTTTTAAACTGAATATGTGATCAGTTTTATATTTATAAAATACTCCAATGCTTGTTAATATGTGAATTACTATTATTTATTGATAGTCATAATTTTGTGATAAAGAACAAGTAAATCACTGGGAATATTCTACTCAGTGATCTCAAGGATAATACATGGCTACATCTTTTAAGAATTGTTAAAAGAATCCTTCCAGTCTAATTAAATGTTACCAGTACTAGCCACTTTTATCCTAGTCATTTAAAATAGATGCTTACCATTAAGTTTGGTTCTATTCTTATTTATTTTGATGTTCAAAGTGCTACAGACAATGAATTACATAGTATTCTTAATAAGTCTCAAGGCTTAACTTTAATGCATACATACATCTATGTAATGTACCATCAAGGAAATGCCATCACCATAAAACCTTATAAATAGAAATCTCTTTGTGACATGAAATAGTCAGTCTATCAATCTGACAATTCTTTCTGTTGATTAAGCATTTAACTTTCATTTTCATCTCTGTTTTAATTGAAACACACTGATTTACTGACAAATCCCCCAATTCTCCCCACCAAGAAACAATGCTAGTTTAGAGATAGAGGCTTAACTTTGTGATCCAAAGTTAGGAAACAAAATCTGCTTGAATATTCAGTCCTTACTCCTTTATTAAATATTAGTTCAACATATTTTATATAGTAATTATTATGAACTAACCTATGTTCCAAGCATAGTGAATAAAAGGAATGACTTGATCTTGTGATTAGGTAGGATTAGACAAGAACAAGAAAATAAGGCTACCCTAGAAAAAGCTAAATTCAGTTTATGTAAAATGGAGACAGTGGCAGGAAAAGGGGGCTGGCTATATTCCATCAGAAGGACTCCATTTATTCAGCTTGGCACAGGTGCAGTGGATTATGCTTCTTTATATACTGCACATGCTCAAAAAGTGAAGGGCAAATCCCAGATTTTGTGGGTACCACAAATTATTGTCCTCTCTTCTATGCATGCTCTATAATCTGGTTTGTGCTGGTTCTATTTCAGGCTGAGGCTTTCCTGTAAGACTCCCAGAAATTCAGTGGGCTCCAAATACATTAGCATATACAAAGATAGGCATTTTATAATACAAGACACCTGGAAGTTTCTGTATGTTGCTTATTTAAAGCTACTTAAAGCTCATGATTAATTATTTGGGGATTCCAATGACCAGTTTCTGATGAACCCCCTCTGAGTAATGTGATGGAGTGACAGGAGTCATCTTATATTTGAGTATTCAGGGAAGTTCTTTCTTAGGACATTTAAGCTGAGACCTAAATTACTTACACACACACACACACACACACACTCAAAAGAAAATATCACATGAAAAATATTTTCCCACCCCTCTGGGCTCTTCTCTAACTACTCTAGCAAACATTAGACCAATTAGCAGGAGGGGGGAAAAGAGACAAATTTAATTATCTATGTGTGAAGAATTTACATTTATAAATTACAGTAAATGAAACAAGAGTATGGGTTCATATCTTGGACTAAGGAATGCAACAAGGGTTTGGGACTTCAGGGGGACTGGTGGCCTTCTCATGGGCAAGAGAAAAAGTCTTCATGTGACAAAACCAATGCTGTAGAGCTTCACTCTGGCATTGGAACAGTTTCCCAATAACAAGGTTATTTCTGAAGAAGATCCTAAATCTGAGAAATAGTCACCAGTTAAGGTGATGGAACAGTTATATTTGAAGCTTGTAGGACCTCAAGTTGTTCTTAGTTCCACATGTTAAGGTGACATAAATTAGAAAAAGCCTAAATGTCTGCCAAACAAAACCAGTGTTTAAAATGAATTTTTCTTATTTCATAATACAAAAAAAAATTCACTGTTTTCTAACATGACAAAGAAAAGATGTGAAAGCAGTTAACTCCATGAGTACTACTTATTGATAATTTTGTTTGAGCAGGAATTGATAAGCATCAAAGTAGGGTACAAATGAGCCAAATTAAAGAACAAGAATATACCTTTCAGTTTTATTTCTTTATCCAACTGCAAGAAAACAAGAGTGATGGGCCTGAGGTGGGAAAATACAGAGTTGCAGGGTGATTTGCAAGAACACACAAGTCTGGTTACAGCAGAAGACCATCCATCTGTGCCAGGGGAAAGGATGAGTGGGAGGTAAGGAAGTGCTCAATCAGTCTTCTTCCTTTGAAAAACATGCACTTAGTAAAAATATAATATAACATGTATTAATAAGTGTATATAAGCATACACTTACTGTATATATACATACTTTATACACACATACACATATATATACATAAAATAAAGAATCATTAGAACCATGATTTTGAGTATTTTTCCTGCCTCAACAAATCATTGTTCAATATATGGTGTTCGAATATAGGAAGTAAGAGTTCCAGTGCATGCTTTTAATTCATTTCCTATACATGCTAACCAAGGTAATAATGGTTTAAAATACTGTATATGATTTAAAGGAATAGAGTCAGATCTCCTCAGATGAAAGTCACCACACCACTCCCATAGCCCAAGCACTTATAGTTCTTTACCACAGACCAGTGGGCCCCCTCCCCTTTTGTTCCTACTCCCACCTAGCCTTGTCTCCTGTAGCCTGAACTCTGTAATTATTTCTAGGGTTTATTTTGGTTCAGTTTTGTCAGTTCCTTTGTTTTGTTTCTCTTGTCTTCCACATGAGTGAAATCAACTGTTATTTGTTTTACTCCTGACTTACTTCACTTAGCATAATTCCTTCTAGTTCCATCCATGTTGTGACAATGGCAAGAGTTCATTTTTTAATGTACAGCTCACTTCTACTAGCTCCATCTAACATCAGATAAATATAACTGGCATTTTCAAAACTTCAATTTACTTATCTGTAAAATAAGGACCTGGATTAGATTTTCTTTGACCTTACTTCCTTTCTAAGCTAACATTCTCAGTGAATTAATATAAATAAATGAAAGAATATTGATGTTTATAAGGAATGACAACCTCTGATGCAGTTGCACTGAGTGTGAGTTAGATGTATACTTAAGTCATTGACCAGACTGCTAAAGTTGGAATCCTAACTATACCCTTTCCTTGCTCGGTGGTTTTGAACAACTTATGTGACCTTTCAAAGCTGTGGCCTCTCCAACTAGAAAAGTAAAACAACAGTTATATCATAGAGTTATGGTAAGTATGATTTTGTTAGTAAAAAAGTATGCATAATAGTGACTGGCATATATAGCCTTTACATAGCATTAACTATTGTTATTACTATTAGAAAGCATCAAGTAAAAAGTAGATATATATTATCTACCAGTAAACAATCATGTGGTTAGAAAAGTTTAGTTACTGCCCAGAATGGAAAAGCTTTAATATTCTTAGAAGGGAATTAAATTTCAGATTCTGAGCCTACAGTGTCTAGTAAAGACATATTAGCTTAACCAATTCCAGTTGTTCCCAGTGTCCTCTCCAGCTACTACTCATGTCTATTTCAGCCCAGATATCAGTCTCATTTCATTAACTATAGTTTTGAAATTCATTTTCCTAACTTGGCATCTTTAATTCCAATTTCCTCCCGTAGCCTCAATTGCCTCTATTCTCCCTGGAAAATTTAAACACTGTCCTAAATATCCTAACATGTTACTTACCCATAATCTCAATTAGAATTTAGTGACTATATGATCCTTAAGATGGCATAGATCATGTTATTCTATGACCTTAGACACCTGATAAAGTTGTTCATCATAACTAAATTTGAAAGTGTGTTTAAATGCAAAATATGATATTTATCTTCTTTTAGCAAATGAACCCTCATGTCATATCTAAATGTATTGGGGATATATGTTTCTCCATTTTCTTGAAATAAATTGCTACCACCTATGAGAAAGTCTGTGATCTGTTGAATCAATAATTTTCATTTTTCTGCATAATTTTAGTCTTCTGTAGAATTTTTATTCATATTACTATAACTAAAAGAAGTTCCATTAAAACAGAATGCCAAAATTAGGTTGGATAGGTAAAAGACAACTGAGTATAAAAGACCTCCAAGTTTAGTAAAGACTTTGGCTATTCCTGATATTAATAGAAGTACATTACTATGGTTTGTAAAGGAAATAACATGATCAAATTGTCATCTCAAACACACCACAGTAACTCCTCAATTTTGCAACCCACCTGCATTGTGATACAATTCTGCACTCATATGAATTATGACTTTGGATCGCTCAAACTAGGTCACAGATGTGTCATTCTATTTCCCTTCCAAATCACACCTCTCAGCTTGAATATAGAATAGTATTCAGAAAGCATTAATTCACCAATACTTATCTTTTAAAATCCACAGTTTATCCAAAACAGCACCAAATATATGAATAGAAAAATAATGAGCCTAAGATGATTTAAATTCTTTTAAATTATCAAACATAAAAAATATTCATCAAGCTTCCATCATAAGATCACAATCATCTTATAAAATAAATATGTACAGAAAGCCATTACCAAAAAATGAGCAAATTAATGTGGTATATTCAACTAGAATCTAGAATCAACAATGCCCTGTATCCCTTCTCTCTCTCCCAATATTTATCATCAGATTGCTTTCACAGCTCATAAATATATATTTACTCATTGGTTTGAAATATGTGCACATGAAAACAAAACAAATCTTACAACTAAAAAAAGATTATATCTGACAGAAAATCCACCAAGGTCTTCAAGCATTAGGGTAGCACCATTTATAATGAAAAGTGAGCAACAGTAACTGAAAAATTAGACAGAGAAGGAAATAGTACTAAATGATGGCTAAAGCCTGTGGAATAAATATACAAACAAATAGGAAGAAAAAATACTGTTCAAAAGAACAGAGGATTGTCCCAAATTTAGGAACAAAAAGGTAACAGCCAATGATTTTTCATATCACCTGCCTCTGTTGAGGACCTATTTTGATATTGTATTTTGGGCAGAATATATCTGTAATAATTTTAGCCAGTCGTCAATTGTTACCTTACAGGTAAATAAATGGCACTTGACACAAAAATGCTAAAAAAAAAAAAGAAAATCCATTTTACGGTGCAACACTTGCCAGTGCTTATAAAAAACCTCTTCAACACAATAGCGGTTTGTGATTTCTCCCACCTTCACCTCCACATGCATTTTTTGCAATTCATCTGGGGCTCCATTAATATGGGAGTCATGTTCATAGATCCAGCAATAATACTTGCTTAGCAATATAATATCTACCACTCAGAGGAAAAAAAAAGAGTGAGAGGGAGAATAATAAAAAGTGAATGTGTTTCTAGCCAGCACATCTTAAATGTTTTGTTCAATCAGAGTCCAATTTCACTGTAAGCCAAACTCCCCCTTTTCCCCTAGAAGTACTGCTTGAAATGCCAGCATTGGTTTTGAGGAAATCATCCTGGAACAACCACAATAAATCTCAAAAGGTAGCATCCAGCTTACTAGACACTGGTCGTTTAAGCCTTCAGTGAGGCATTCTGCTCCTAGAGGATATCTGTCTCTATGCCCATTAAGTCCCTGCCTCCATTGAGCCTGCCACTCTGGGTGTCATTTACAGCCATCATTTGGGGACATTCCAACCCTTACTAACACTAATTTCAAATATCCTGGGACTTAGTCCAATGTTAAAAATGTATTGTTTTCTAAAAGAAGCTCTTAATATGTCATCAGAAGACTAATTCTTGCTGAAAGAATAATTATACAGCCCAGGGGCACAGAGCAAAGGTTTAATTCCAAATAATAAAGCACATTTAACTCCCCAAGCATAAAAGCTGTTGCTGCTTTTGAATAAAGGCACAATTTTGGATCATATTCCAGTTGCTAATCCCTTTTTTTATTTTTTGATCCACTCCATGATCAGATCTGAATTCCAGTTGAAAGACATAACAAGAAACTCAATAAAATACAGGCTTAACTTTTCTCCTTCCAATTCAGAAAAGAATGACAACATTTGGTGCCCTTTTGACATCTATAAGGCTGACTATGTGGTTATATCAGGATTTTCATCTTTGTATAAAATCCTAGTAACATTAATCTAGCCAGCAACAAAAATAAGGGATTCCAGATAGGCTACAACAAAGCTGCAAGTCAAACACCACTTGAGTGTCACGTGCATTTTGTATGAATAGCTCACTGTCCTGGGGGGGAAAAATCTATTCAAAGATCTGTAGATAGAGTACTCATTTCAATCTTCCAAATGTCCTCTGCTACATATCAAGCAGAATGAGTCGCCTTTAGCCCCACATGTAAGAGAGCAAAAATATGTGGACTCAAAATATTTTATGGGAGTGGATATGAAGACTGGTGGAAATTAATTTTGAAAAAGATATATACAAGTAAATGTCTTGTCTCTGTAACAGTTTCTTCTTGCTGTACAAGAAGAAAAACCTACTTACTGTTACTCAACAGAGAAAGCAGATTTAAATTGCATACCTTTGTTTACTACGCCTTTCTTGTTTAACTGATAATACCTCTCTTTTTCCTAATTTCTCTTATTTTTACTGTTTCTTCAGATGGCACTATAAGCCATTAGGTGAGTTTCTCAGTTTTGCTGGGTTTCTCCCATGTACACAGGAAGCATAAATATTTTACCAAATATTTTTTGACTTTTTCTTCTGCCAACGTAAAAGAATGCAGAGGCATATGGAAAGATATCCTTTGCACCCCAACACTGGCAATGAACTATGGTAATTTTCCACAAAGAAATGAAAGCTATATACATGCTTCATGGATTGAAAGAATTAACTTTGCTTAAATGTCCATTCTACCTAAAGCTACACACATACTCAATGCAATTATTATCAAAATTCCAATTGTACTTTTATAAAACTGGAACAGACAATAATAAAAGTTGCATAGGACCACAAATAACCAAAGAAACAAAAATAGAGATCTGCACACCCCAAATTCATATTTTACCAGAAAGCTCTAGTTGTCAAAAAGATATTAAAACAAAAATGGGCACACAGATTAGTGAAAAAGAATAAAGAACCTGGAAATAAACCCATCTATATATGGACAGATTCTTAAAACAAAGGAATCAAGAGTTTATAATGGAAAAAGATAGTCTCCTCAAGAAAAAGTGCTAGGAAACTGAACTACTGCATGAAAAACATAAAGCTAAACCACTATATCATACATAAAAATCAACTTGAAAATATTTTATTTTTTTTTAATTTTAAGCATCACACTTCAAGTAGTGAAAAGGAATGACAAGCATTTCCAACTTATAAATTTCAACTGATGGGATAAAATCAATTTGTTGATTCAAGACCATATGGTTTGTCTGGAAGTTCCTGGCCATACTGAAAAAGCAACGGTTACAATGAAAGGAGCTATTTTTCTTGATTCTAATCAGCTCTATTGCTATTTTTAGAATCCTTTCTTCTTAGCTGATATTAATAATTCCATTTTCACTCACATCTTCAGTAGCTCATCTTTCCTATATTTAGACAGTATGTGCTGGTTCTTGACCCTCTCACTCTTAGTTTTCCAAGTCACTTTATGAATTTTTTATTTTTTTGATCGGTGTCTCAGCACAATCTTGCATAAATCTTCATCTAGTTTCAATACATGATTCAATCTTTTCAATCAAACATCATCAACACCATTGAATAACATGGCTATTGGATCCTCAGTCTTATGTCATGAATGTATAATCTAAAAAGGAGAGGTTCTGCAGTCTCTGCCCCACTTAATAAAAGGTGGAGCTGCAGAGGCCTGGGGAAAGGTAAAGATAAAAAGGATTTGAGAAAATAGACTTGGAGGAGGTACGTGAAGCAGAGAGACATGTAAAAGGTGAAAGATTTATACGATCTGAAAGAAAGCAGAATATGAAGCAGAGAGACATGTAAAGAAGAAGCCACATTGCTTCTTGGTCTGGGAAATTGCACCAAGGTCTTAGGGAACGTGAAAAGAGACAACATTTAAAAGAGATTTGGGGAAGAGGTCCGTGGGGAAGCTGACAATGGCAGTCTTTATTTAGGCTTGTACTTTTTCTCTTCATTCTTCATACCTGCACCCCAATAACTGAAAACTACTGACAAAACTGCACAAGTAAGAACTTGGTTTTACTTTAAATGTCTGGACACAAGCCTCCCCTATCCAGACAACCATGCAATCTTTTATGTTTCTCATAAACTCATATCCCGCCTCTCCCAGACAAACATTTCATACCTTTTATCTTTTTGTAAATCTCTAAAACCCCTTCCTCTTAGGCCAAATTTCAGCTGGTAATTTCATTTCTTACTTCACTGAGAAAATAAAAGCTAGCTAAATCCACAATCACAAATCTCTCCCATCTGAGTCCACCTTCTTATTTGTGGCTCCTTTTATTAAAGGCAAATCCATGTTATCAAATATAATCTCCTCACATTCTTCACAAGGACTTTGTTCCTGCAATTATCTTCTTTTTCCTGCACTAGGCAACTCTTCTAGCCTTCCCAAACTTTTCCAAGAACATACAAATATGTGACTTTTTTAAAAAATAAAGCAAATCACAACTAAAAATGTCCTCTAAATATACATCATAGTCATTGTCCAAATTTTCCACTTTTCTTGAATGTGTTTTCTACTTCTCTTAAATGTCTCTAGAATGTGCTTTTTTTGAAATCAATATTCCTTTACTTTATTTAACTCTCCTTTATCTCCATCATTCCATCAATGTTGCTCTTCCCAAAGTCATCATGTGACCACCATATTACCAAGTGTAATGAATACCTTTCTATTTTGTCTAAACAACCAATCTCAAAAAGTGCTCTAGTGATCCGTGGGGGGACCCAAATCCTTTTCAAGAGGTTTATGAGAAATTCTATCTTTATAATACCATGATGAAACAAGAGATTGCTAAGAAATGATTTTTTAAATATAGTAAAATGAAATATGATAATCTACGACTGACATCTATAACTCAGTAAACCAATAATTTCTAAGTAAGTAATACATGATGTTACAAAATTGTGCTTGGGTAAAAGCAGCCATTGCAATGTAAAAATAGACTGATAGATTTTAACATGACAGTATATTAAAAGTACACTGATATGCTTTGAAGATTTTATACTGTAATTAATTTTTAAGAAATCACCACCTGTTGAGTTTTGATAGAGTATGAAAGAATAGCTACAATTATCTAAAGGGCTACAAAATATTGTTCCCTTTTTCAAGTGCTTTTTTTGTGAAACCAGATTTACTTCATATGTTTCAACCAAAACAACAGAGTACAACACAGATTGAAGCAGAAACAGATATGAGAATCCAGCTGTCTTCTGTTAAAGCAGACATTAAAGAGATTTGCAAAAATGTTAAAACAATGTTTACCATTCTCAATATTTTTTGTTTGAAGAAATAAAACAATATATGAAAACACATTGTATATATTAATGTAAAATGGTTCATTTTTGCTATTTTAAAATTAACAAATTACACTAATTTTTATATTTTAATTTCTGATATGGTAAACAGTGGTAGATTTAATCTACATATGCAAAAAGTCCCTTGGGTATCTTCATAATTTTAGGAGTGTAAATGGTGTGACTCTTGAGTTTGACTTGACCAATGGAGAAATCTAGTGTTTCAAAGGCAAAAGTGACTTCACTTGATGCTCTTTGTAGAGGACACAGACATCATAGAGCTCACTCTTATTGTTTCTGTCTGGAAACTTACTGAAGGCAGCTCCACCATCTCTCAGCTCTCTTCAACAAAGCCTCCCAGTCCTGCATGGTAGGTGAAAGACATTCACTTTTTCTGCAGGTCACCTGCATTATTATTGGGTTCAACATGGTGAGAAATAAATGTAGGGGTAGCTTGTCCTTATTTTCCTCAGGCTTACAACCTGCCTATGCCCTCTCATCTTTCATAATAAGCATTTCCATTTGACCACCAGCCCTGAAGATCTATAGCTACCTGAGCCCATGTTTTATGCAGACACAATAAACGTCCATTGAATTTGTTCACCAGCTCACACAATTGCATAAGTTCTAACCACTATGATAAAATTTATTTTACAGGCTAGATCAATTACATATCACTCAAAGAGGTCTTTAATTCCTTGATCAAACTATAGCTGATACTTTTTCTAACTCTCACCTCCCGACCCAAAAAATCCTTCAAATCATCTGAGTCTTCTAGATTGTTCTCACTAGTAAAGTTAAGCAAATCAAAAATTGCAGAGAAGGGGACAAAAACCTCTGCTTATCAACTTCTCGTTTTCTGAGAGCCCTTAGAGTGTGATTAGTCTCAGAATGAAAAAAGTTCCCAAAAATTCAAATGTAAAGGAAAAAGTCCTTTATAACTAGAATCCAAGGGATTTCATGACTAGAAACCCAATAGTTTTATCATTAACAAGTAGGAATTATTTGTTTCCTTGTTTATGTTTTATTAAACAGTTAAATTGGCATCTGTTATGATATATTCAAGCATAGTAGCATGCAAGTCTTGTAAGAAATCAGTAAGTCTTGTAAGAATTCACATTTATTTTACTAGCTTTCTCAAATGCTCAGCTCAGAATACAAAAAGAACTGTAAAATCTGATGTGGGATCAGATAGCTTTTAAAACCTACTGGACTCAAAACCATTTCATATCCATGTAAGAGATTTTATGCTAGAGTTTTCAATTTGGCAGTAACAGGCAGATATAAGCAACTTGCACATCTTTGCTAGTCACCCTAGGAAAGAGTTGTTCTTCAAGTTCAAATTTTCTGCCAACTACTGACAACAGAACCAATTATTTTCCTTCCATATTCAATCGGTATATGTGGATAAGCATGGGTCTCTCTGACAGAGCTATAAATTTGTAGGTTGTAAAGATTTAATGGAGAGACCTTGTTAGTGATGACTCTATTTGTGACACAGACATTCTCACAGAGTTGATAGAGGTCTGGGGCTAAGCCTTCAGTTCAGTCCTTTTATATCTTATCATCAGCTTGCTTGAGCTATTCGCTAAATTCAGAGATTTAATAACAGCATACCCAGAAATAAAATCAAGTTTAATACTTTCCTGATAATGTGTCTTTGATCTCACTTTAATAATAACAATGCTACTCTGAAATTTATAGCACTTTCAACCAATAAGTATATGCATGATTTTTAAGCATTTTTACTTATTTTACCTCCTCTGAGAAAAATGAAGAGAAAATAACTGCTTTATAAATAAACTCTCTGAAATCAGAAAGACTAAGTGTCTTACATTAAATCCCACAGAAAGTGTTATGAACTAGACACCAAATCTCATTTCCTAAATGCAATCCTCTACACTTCTGTGTTCTCTTATTTTTTTTAATTAATTCTCCCCAATGTTCCTTAGTAATTATAATTTTTTATCATCAGCACTAACATTAAAGGGTGCTTGACAGTTTACAATGCCTTTCCACATCTGCTCTCTTGCAACAGCCAAATGAAGGTTGAATAAGATATATTTTATTCTATGTGATATGGTTGTAAAGCCAGAACATGAAGGGAAAAGTGAGCTAATATAAATGTATCTTAGAAATTGTAATATCTTCATAACAAATGCTGCCTATCTATTGTAGAGTAGTAAAGTTTTGTCAGAAGTTATATTTTTAATTATCACTAAGTACTTATGAAGATCTAGCCTGTTCATCAGATCATCCAGCAGTGAACATATAAAAGAAGCATGAAACAGATTCCTGACTGTTACAGGCTTACAACCTAACAGAGAAGACAAAGTGAACTTCAAGATAATATGCACACCCAAGATCAAAGAGTCACAATGCAGTACAACCTGAAAGTAAGTGTAGGTTTAATGCAGCAAACATCTGTTTGGATCAAAGAGCAGATGAGGTGTGGTTTAGTGAAAAGAGTGTGGGCTTTGGAATCATAGCAAAACAATCTCTAACATGGATTGTGTGACCTTTGATGAGTTTCTTTTCATCTCTTTGAACCTCAATTTTCTCTCTATGAAATGAGTCAAAATACCACCCTGCAGTGAGATTAGGAAAATCCCATCAAGTAACATATAAACTGCCCACATAAAGCAAAGGCTCACTCAGCAGCAACCCTTAGAACATTCCAGGAAACCATGTGGAAATTCTCTCAAGAAAAAACTCATCTCCATCTGTGAGTAAGCCTCAGACTAATCAAATCTAGAAAAAAAATGCAGAATTCAGTGATTATTTAGGAGATTTTAGTCAATTTTAGATTAAAAAACCAGAAGAAAGCAATTAATTAGTGCAGTCAATATGCCACAAAGTATTAACAGTTTAGAAAACAGTTTATAACAGAGATGTTGACTTCTGAGAGCCTGAAAATGCAAGAGTGGAGGCTGAAAAGAGCCCCTGGACTAAGAATTGTGCTCAGATTGCACGTTGAGGTCCATCTGTCTGCAAAAAGAATCAGGCATAAAGTCTAAGGGAACACTCCCACAGTGAAGAGCCTTCCTTACTACATGGAAAGCTAGACAAAGCAGAGGATTAAATGACTCTCACAATTCAAACTGGGCTTTTATGACCTATCTTCTATTGGGACTTTACTTCAAGGTGTTTTCACCTTGCAAAACAAATATAAATGTCCAACTGACCATACATTCACAAGTTGATATCAAGGAGGAGACGTGGCATAGGCAGAGAACTAATTCCTCAAAGACAGCCACATTCAAATCCCAGAACCAGTGACTATGTTTTATGGCAAAAGAGATTTTTACAGATATGATGAAGCATGTTATGATGACCCTGCATTATCTGGGTGGACCCAATGCCAAACAAGTTTCCTTGTAAGAAAGAATGAAAAGTATCAGAGTGAGAAAGGAGATGTGACAAGTAGAGTTGATAAAGGAGTTGTGGCAACCCTTGTTACTGACTGAATATAGACGGACCATGACTGATAAATCTGCAGAGTTGGCATAAGGATTCTCCCTACAACTCCCAGAAGTACCAGCCCACCTAGCACCTTTAACCCACTGAGATAGATTTTGAACCCCTAACCTATGGAATTTAAGATAATAAATTTGAATCATTTTAAGGTAATGTCTGTGGTTATTTGTGACAGTAGCAATAGGAAACAATAGGAAAAAGAGAATGTTTCTACAAAACTCGAGTTTGGAGGATCCAGCTGCTACAGTGGTATCTCTGACTCTCTTGCCAAAGGGAATCCAAGAAAGTTCAGGAGTTGCCTGCTTCTAACCACAACTTCTGAGTCTGTGTTTCAAGAAGTAAGGGCTGGTAGAAAGCTTCGTCCAGGTGGGAAATAATAATGAAAACCTGCACTGGAATGAATTTACTACATTTTAGAATTTGGATGTGCACAGTTATCAATTGTCAAAACTGTGACACTGTAATGTGTTCTGATCCCAATAGAGAAAGTGGCCCAGGGAGATCTTGCCCATCTTGGCAATCAGGGACCATCGAACAAACTGCATTCTGCTTGTAAAACTTTGCTAAACCTTGACATTATGTATTATTGCCTAAACTTTTATCTATCCCCAAACAGCTGAGATTGTGAAAAATTAATCTGTTTTTTTTCCTTGAAAGTCTTAGGATAAGCTACAATAAGCCTGGAAAGGCCCAGGCAATCTTCTCCAGCTGTGTGAACTACAAGGGACTTCAGCTTCAGATCCTCTACTTTTCCTGAATAGGGGTCTATCCAGCCTCACGTGACAGAATCTGAGCAGATTTATCAGGTCTGAGGTTTAGGGTCATTTATCTACAACACTGTGGCAGTCAGTGATGCCACTATTCTAGGGTCAGAGACTAGTCAGATCACCCCAAAGACACATTTAACAAAAACAGCAACGATAATCATGACAATCGTAACCACTGAAGCAACAGTGTCTTTTATTGAATATCTACTATTTGTCAGAGATTAGGGCCTCTACTTGTAATAACCTCATCCTTATGATTGGGTCACAGCTCCACAGTTAAAAACATTATTCATTCTAACAGAAAAAAGCCAAAATTCAGTTTATAAAGTAATTTGCCAAGAAAGGATATGACAGAAAAGGTTCTTAAATCCAAAGTCTTTGGCTTCCATCTCATACTTTTATTGTTACTTAAATGTGTGTATGTATGATAGTTAAATCATCTGCTGAGTACTTACAATGTACAATGCAATGTACTTATGTTCTATCTGTGCAAACAAATAAACTGAGTGACTTGCATTCTCCCTACTTTGCAAATGAGGAAACTGAATATCTAAGAAGTTAACTCATTTGACTGAGGCCACATGATCATAATCGGCAGACAATAGAGCTTAGTTTTTATGAGATTTGCTAACTCCAGAAGTCACTCTTGCTACTGCACTGCACTCTGTCCCTAAGAACACATGCTCCCCTTCTTCCTATTCTGCAAGCTCTGGCCTTGGCAGTTCAAATTTCATATTGTGCAAACCTGGAAGAGAGAAGGGGTTGATTCCTCTGCGGTTCACCACCTGGTAGCTGCCTCCATGTATCTAAACTCCCCAGACTTCATACACCCTGTTACCTCCCAGTACCTCTCCTGGCTGACTGAATACCCCAGAATTCACCTCCCCAGATGGGGCTATAAAGGCCTCCACACACCAGTTTTGTTTAATAAAACTTCTAACTCTTCAAAGGGAGTACCCCGCAAATATTTTTCTTTTATGTTAATTTTATTTAAAAAAAGAAAACTATTTTCACATTAATTCAAAAACCAAGGCAATAAAAAACATTGAGAATTGTTGCTTTCACCCACAGCACCCATGTCCCCTGGCATCTGATTTTATTCCCTGCTCAACCATAGTTCACTACTTTTAAGAATTATAGTTCTCCCTTTTGAAAATTCAAGGAAAAGTAATGACATATGCTCCATCCTTTCAAACACAGGCATTCTGGATCAAAAATACAATGCGGTATGCATGGACTATGATCCAGACCAAAAAATATATCATAAAAGACACAGTGATGTTACTTCATACCGTCATATTATGCAGACATATCAATGATACTGATATTAATGAAAGACCCAACACAGTAAAAATGGCAAATTGCCATCTGAATGTCAAAATTTCAGGTTCCAAGACAGACACTATTATCTCTCTAGCAAGTCTGAACGACCATAGAGCTGCACACCAGACTCCTGACTGAACCATCATTCCACTGTTTCGGCCTCACAAAGATCTTCAAGGTTTCTCTTGCCTCACAGAGCATGAAATATCTCACTGATTACCACTTTGTGGCAAATTTAACATTTCTAACATAACTTCTAATACACAAGATGAATCTTTCACTTTCAACCTCACTAATAGAATCAGAGACTCCTATCCCGACAGGGCTTTTAAGAGGTCATCCAGTCCAGTCCTTGGCCTGCAGGCAGTTCCACACTTACCCTCTCAGACTTGTGAAATTTTCCCTGATGTTAGAAGAACTTTCATCCAGGTTTAAAAAAATTCCTCCATGTCCACAAAGTATTAACGGTTCTTACTGCCAGGAATTATTTTCTTGACTTTAACCTAAATTTTGTATGCTGCCTCTTTAACACATTGTAATAAAACTGCATCTACTTTTTATTTTATAGAGTTTAGTGTTCCTTATAGTGTTCAGTGTTCCTTCTCTCCACCTTACACAACAGTAATTTCACATTTTAATATAATTGCCTCTTCTGTAGATTGCTACATTTAAGTTTAGCCTTTGGATCTTTGTACAGATGTATATCAAACTTCTAGCAAGATGAAAAGCTGCCATGTCTATATCTCCTATGTACCATTATTCGGTCTCATTATAGAACTAGAATAAAACTCCCTCCTTGGTTTTCTGCCTGACACAGTCTTCTCCATTCTAAGTTATCAGAATAATCAGAAGGAAATATGTACCCAATCATTAACCAAAAAATATTATTTTAAAATAAGAGACTTACTACTAAGTCTATGCTACAAAAAAACACTACAAAGTATTTTCTTTAGTAATCCCTGAAAAGAAATCTCAAATACCTTCTGGGGGCAGGATTTGTACAGCTTTAGATTGATAGTCACAGCAGTGCTCATCTGTCACACATTCCATCAGGTCAGTGAGATCTAGATGATCATCAGGCAGTTCCAATTAGCTATTTATTAAAATAACTTACTGGTTTGACCACTGCTCTTTGACCATTTGTTGCTGACTTGAAATGGGGCCTTTTAGTCAAAACCATGTCAGATCGATTCACTATAAGTTTTTTGCCGCAAGTATTTTCAATGCATTGCTTAATTGACTGTAAGGAATTTTTTTCATAAAAGATAAACTAGTGGATAAAAGATAAACTAGTGGATGGTTTGGGGCAACAGCTTGTTCTGAGGATTTGCTTTTAAGTTTGATTGCAAGGTATTAGCACTGTTATCGACACCTTTGTATAGCTGACAGCTCTGTCAAGTGTATGGCTTGATCTAGCTGTCCGCTTTATCAAGCTAACAGATGGAGATGATTTACCCTATCAACTAGGTTTCTTCTTTTGAAACACACTAACTTGGAGGAGAGACTAAGGTTACAAAGGCTCAAAGTTGAACCTACATTTCCCATAGACCTTTGGAATGTGTATCAATGAACACATGGCAAAATACCAAAAACAGCAATGTGGAAGGAGAATGTGACCAATGGAACAGAACTGAGTGCCCTGAAATAAAACCACACATATAGTCAAGTAATCTCTGACAAAGGAGTGAAAAACCTACATTGGAACAAAGAACAGCCTCTTCAACAAATGGTGCTGGGAAAACTGGACCAAGACATGCAAAAAAAATGAACCAAGATAACTCCCTTACACCCTGTACAAAAACCAACTCAAAATGGACAAAAGACTTGGATGTAAGACCTGAAACCATAAAATACATAGAAGAAAACCTAGGCAAAACCCTCCATGAATTACAATTCAGAAATCCCTTTCTAGTCACATCTACAGATGGCAAAAAAAAAAAAAAAAAAAAAGGAAAACATAAACAGATGGGACTACATCAAACTAAAAAGCTTCTGTACAGCAAAAGAGACAACAACAACAAAAAAGTCCAACGGAATGGGAAAAAAATCTTTGTCCTCCACAAATGTGGCATGGGTTTAATAACAAAGATCCACAAGGAACTCACACAATTAAACAAAAACAAAAAAAAAAGAAGCCCAATCAGAAACTGGGGAGAACTAAAGAGACACTTCTCCAAAGAGGAAATACAAATGGCCAATAGGCACATGAAAAATTGCTGAACATTACTAGCAATCAGGGAAATGTAAATCAAAACCACAATGAGATACCACCTTACACCAGTAAGAATGGCCCACAACCAAAGAACAGGCAACAACACGTGCTCGCGTGTATGTGGAGAGAAGGAACACTCTTACACTGCTAGTGGGAATGTAAATTGGTCCAGCAACTATGGAAAAGCAGTGTGGAGAGTCCTCAAACTAATGAAAATGGAAATACCATTTGACCCAGCAATCGCTTTTCTGAGAATCACCCAAAGGAGACCTCAATGTGGGTACAAAGGGACACCTGTGCCCGGATGTTTACTGCAGCACTATTTATAATTGCAAGGACATGGAAACAACCCAAATGTCCCCAAACAGACAAATGGATGAAAAAGATGTGGGGTGTGTATATATATATATATATATATATATATATATGAGTAATATTCCATTATATATATAATGGAATATTACTCATCAATTAAAAATGACAAATTTGATTACTTTATGATAACATGAATGTACCTAGAAGAGATCATATTAACAGAAACAAGTCAGAAAGAAAAAGACAGAAACCAAATGGTTTCACTAATAATATGGACACCCAAATGAAAATACACAACTGGGGGAGAGGGAAACCAGCTGGAGCATCCAGGGAGGAGAGGAGGTGGTGGGTGACCCCTGGAGATTACAATGATGTGAAATATATGTGAATATAAATAAATTATTTAAAATAAAAATCCATTACCAACTCAGTTACAAGTATGCATACTTGTATGGTGTTTGGAAACCACTCATCAAGATTTATGTAACCATCTCTTTCATGGGGGAGGTAAGAGGAGAGAGATGCAGCACAGGAGGATCGTGATTCTTCTTTTGTCTCCAACTTCTAATAGTGTGTGAGTAATTTGGTAAAGAATGCATTAAAGAATGAGCTCTTGCATCTAAATTAGTTAAGAGGTGATAATTCCTGATCTCCATGTGTAGTAAATTACTAGCCACCTCTTTTGTATTTTCCATGGTTTAGAAAACTTTTGGCTTTTGAGTATGAGAAGTGATAGTGCTCTTTGATTTATAAGCTGTTAACTTTCTAGTATAGCAAGCGGAAGTTGAAACAATTGTCAAATCAAACACCATTAGTTATCTTATCTTTTAAGGCAAAATTGCCTTAGATGAGTTAGTTATGCAGCTCTTTGCAACAAAGAACTTACAGGGAAACTATTAGAACCAGTTACATCAATCAAGCTGACTTATACATACAATTAAGTTTCAAAGCTACAATATGCTTTAGAAAAAAAATGACAAATGGTTATATTTAGTGGTGCTTCTTTGAGGAAGCCTTGCTATTAATAGCATTCTATTTATGTAAAGTTAGTCTTCACTTAATATAGTAGATAGGTGCTTAGAAACCTTGCGTAAACAAGATTTACATTCCTATGGCAATTTCTAGTGCAAAATCATGATCTAACTGCTAGATAAGATATGAAACTCTGCTAATAATAATTTGTATTCATTTATTTAATCATGTTCTAAGCCACTTATTCCAGCTTAAAGTTTCAGATCACCAGACCTGTCCCAACAGCTCAGAGCAGTTCCAAGGAAACAACCTTCCAAAAATGTATTGTAATTATATAATGTGTATGCATCTATATATATGACACATATCATTACACACATGTATTAATGTATAGTTCAGATTATCTGTAAAGAATATGTGAAAATAAAAAGTTCAATTAATAAAAAATTAATAAAATACATAAGTTAAAATTTGTTACTTTACAATATTTCAGATAAAAAAGAGGTGAACATTACTGTTTAAATAACATAAAGATATATACATTGATTGGAGAATAAAATGAGAATAAAAACAAAAAGTAAACAAACTGTGGCATATCATTACAATGAAGCAATTCAGTCATAAAAAAATAAGCTATTAGACAAAAACTCAGGGAAAACTCTTAACTGCATAAATGCATAACACAAAGTGAAAGATGACCATTTTGAACAAGTTAACAATATAACAAATTAGTGTTTCCCAATATATGACATTCTGAAAATACAAGTTATCATGGAAGTTAATACCTCAAGGATTCATAGGTGGGAAGAGAGGATGAATAGATAGAGCAGAGAATTTTTAAGTCAGTGAAACTATTTTGTATAATGCTGCAATAATGAATACAAATTATTATACTTCTGTTAAAACCATAACATATACAACATAAAGAGTAAACATTAATGTGCAGGGTTAAATTAAAACTAGTATTCAAAGTTGGTTCATCAGTTGTGAATAATGTGCCATACTAATATATGATGTTAATAACAGGAAAACTGAAGATAAGAGGAAATATGAGAAACTATAAAAGAATTTACTGTATTTTGCTCAATTTCCCTGTAAACGTAAAAGCAGTGCAAAAAAAATAGTCTATTGAAAATCCACTAGTTAATCTTAAAATGTATTAATAGCTAAAATAACATCTAGTGAGTTCTTTATCTAATGATACAAGGAGGCTAGCCTCAGAACTGTGGGTATTTTAGGTCTAGTAATTCTTTGCTAGGGACAGGAGGAGGAGGAGAGTTGTCGTGTGCATTGAAGGGTATTTAGCAATGTCCCAACTATGTAGCAGTAGCAGATCCCCACTACAGTTGAAAAAAAAACAAAATTATCTCCAGACGTAATCAAATTACCCTTGGGGTGTGGGCAAAATCATTATCAGTTGAAAATTTACAATCTAATGTTATCTCTTTCAAATATCTATTAATCCAAATGTATTTTTAACAAAAGCTGAGTTGTACATGACTAGAGATTTAAATCTATTCATAGGGTAGATGTTCTGATATATTGAATAAAATTGATTCAAATGTTAGACATATAAGATCTTAGACATATATAGAGACATATTAGATCTTAGACAATTAGATGAATGAGTTGTCACCGTGGCATATAAATAAATAAACTAGTTTATACTTGTCAGCCCTTGCTTGAGGTCTCCACAGTGAACATCATTCCTGGCTCCACAATGAACACTTTGGTTCTCTTTTGAGGTTAAGTCAAAACTCAGTAGAGGATCACTAATACTTACTTTGTAATCTAAAGCAATGAATGAGTCTCTATCATATTACTGAAGAAACTTCCCTTAGGATACCATCGCTGAGCATGAGAATATTTATCCACACTGCTGGAAACTATTAACATGCTGAATAGGGTTATGTTTTGCTTTCTATTTGAATCTTAGAAGATAATTTTCCAAAACAATTTTTATGAGATGTTGAGTTCTTTCTACCTATAAGCCAACAGATTGAACTGCTTCCAGATGCTCTCCTCATCCTTTTTCTCTGCCAAAAATCAAACTCAATTTTTCTCTATCTAAGAAATAAATAAATAACACTCTCCCCTTACTCCAATATCTGTCTCAATTTACCATCTTATCTTCCTCCTTTCATCTATGAAAACTCTTCTTGAAGGAGTAGGATACTTTATCGTGTCCACTTTTTCAGTTCCACTTACTCCTAAACCTATTTTATTCTCTGTAGTTGAGTGAAACTGATCCCTTGACTAAAATCTACAATAATTTATTTTCAGACTTCATACTATTCGACCACTACACTGCTATCTTCTTGTCAACTGTGAAAAGGTCTTCTATTCTAGAAAATTATTCCATCTTCTTTTTCCTACCACTCCAAGTGTTCAAGTTTGGTCTCTTTCACTAATTTTTACTCTTTTCATGCATCTAAATAGGCACCCATAAGTTTTTCACTCACGTTCACTCCATCACATAGATGAGTAATTCAAACTATCTCATAGAATTTACTAAACAATGGCATACCTCATCTACACATATTCACAACCAATTAAAAATGAAACCACACACACATAAAAAAAATCTTTAGTTTTCCATTTTTATCTGCAAGCACAAGGTGGCTCAATGCTATCATGTCTGCCTAATGTAAAAACATTTGAGGTCATCATCATCATCATCTTCATAATCACCAGCACCACCACCACCATCGTCATCATCATCATCAGCAGCAGCAGCAGCAGCATCTCTTCAATAGCCATCATACACAATCAGCAATCAAATCCCATTTTAAACTTTCCTATTGCTTCCTTTTCATCACCAATCCCTTGAAACAGGTCCTTAACATTTCTAACCTGGACTATGGCACCAATATCACAATTTTTTTACTATCAGATGACATTTTTAATTATAAAAATGATCTTGTCAATTCCCTGAATATAATTTTTTCTTTAACGTCTAGTAACCTGGCTCAACACACTTTATCACATTATATAAGGGTTTTTACAATCAACTTTAACATGTCATTTCCATCTCAAAGTTCTGTGTTCTATGCCATGTAACCAGGCTCTGACCAACTTATGTCTACTCTATTAGAAAGTGCTTTCCTTCTCTTTCCTTTGTACAAAAAGTTAACCAAATTTAAGAATTCACATGTCAAGTACTTTCCTATTTCTTACAAAGTCTTAATTACTTTCCCCTTTTACTTTTCTCAGAGTCTGCCCATATCCTTCATTTGCTTTGTGTACAAAATATAGTCACTTTATTTTACAGGTTGATTTCTCCCGATAAAATGTGAGGTCTTTGAACATTATCTCTTTCTTAATTTTGTACTTTTAGGCTTAGTGCAGTGTCGCTGCACTAAGATACAATTAGATACAATTCACACAATAAATATTTCTTGAGCAAACACATCAATAATACTATCAATAAAGTCAATTATTTTTCCCTATTTGTTCTACCAGAAAGGGCATGGATTCAATTAATCTAAAATGCAATAAACTTATTTAGTCATGTACTTTAAAAAAATGACAAAATAGAACACAGACATATTTTATTCTATTCCTTATAGAACCACCCATACAGGTTTGATCAGTAATTGAGGATATGAGCTGAAATAAATTTATAATTCATTCTATAGTAAGATCATAAGCTTCAAAATATAGGTATTTCCTTTCTAGGGAATCATCAGTGTTCACCAGAGCAGTAAACAAGAGAAATTTGTATATTTTTCTTAACTGATTTCTCAGAAAGAAAGAAAAAATGATATGACAATGTACAACAAAATATTACTTAAGACGTTCTTAAGAAAATTTACTTAAAATATTCTTATTCCTCAGGAAAAATAGAACATTGAAAGACCAAGTCTTATAAAATGCTAAACTTGTGAGATGGCTAATCAAATAATGAGTTGTTTATTTTGTCAAAAAGCTACTCTTTTTAACCAGGGGAATACAACAGTGTAATTATGTATATTCATGTGTATATGTATATATATGTATATATATAAACAATAAAAATAGTTAGCCTTTTTGAAAATGTGGCAAATTCCCTTTTAAAACTGTCCCTCACAGATAGATATTTTATTGTATTTATCTTTCAAAATCATGCCTGATCAAGATGCCCAAAACTTAGGAAAGATTTAATGTCATGTAGTGTCCAGGTTGAGAACTCAGAACCTCTGTGACATATGTCTATGTTAACTCCCAGTTTTCACTTCTCTGTTCATTGCATAGGCAAATGTAAACAACTTGATTTTAAAGTTTCTCATAAAAATACACCCTTAGAATTCATTATTGTTCTAATCGCAATCTGACTGGAGAGGATACTGTCTTCTAAGTTTGACTTTCTGCTCTGAATCTAGAAACACATTCATGATGTCTCTAGAACTTTAATTGCTAACTGTCATGAGGAAATGGATGTAACAAAATCAAATAGGACAAACATGGCATAATGCTAATGGTTTAAATTTTTTTTTAATTCTTAAAGCCACAGTTTTGACTTTCTAGATAACAATGCCACTTACACTTTGTATAGACCATCTGTGCTCAACCTTAGAGAATAAGCATGTGTTTAACATAGTCTGACAGCAAAAATAGGTAGGTTTGTATAAATTGCTGGATGTTTTTAGCACTTGCAGAAGAGACATAGACAAAAATGGACTAGCAAGAAACATTGCCAAATGAAAAATGGGTTCACATTAAATCTTTTATTTCAATGAAGATTTGTAAAGTCTGAGTGTTCAGAAAAAACACAGAAAATATAAAAATAAAAGAGAAAAATTTAACTGAACTCATTTTAAAGTATTCTTGTTTGTCAAGAATATATATATAATCTCCATCTGTGTGGGAGGTTGAAAACTTATTATGACTTATTTGAAGTCTTATTGTGAAGCAGGATTAAGATGTGGAAAGAGACTCTGTCATGTGAAATAGAGAGTACAGAATGTATACCTCTCGCATTATTTAAATTAAAAGAATACAGGTATGTTTGTATCTTGTGAAGCTGAATTTACCAACTGGATGTAAGTAACTAGAATCCTCAGAAGTAACAAAATCTTCTTTAAAAGTCAATACCTTAGTGAAAAAAAATATTTTAAATGTCCTATTCCAGGAAAATATCTTCTCCATTAAGAAACACCTTCCATAATGCTCTCAGCATCCAGTTATGATCAGTCATTTGCATTTGGGCACTAAGGGTTAAATGACTCCATAATTGCTGATTTCCAATATTACAAGTGCTGAACAAAACTAATATGTCTGTATCCATTCTTCTTAGAACAAAATTTATGGACTTTATATACCAGGTCATATGATGAAAGGAGGGATTCAATAAGAAGGAAGGCAGCCCATGACAGAGAATTATAAAAACTAAAGACTCTAAAGAGTAAGATTGGAGGGGGTGAAGATCATCAAAATCATCTTGAAGGTCTGGGACATCAAAGAGGAGAGCTGTGTAATGGGAGAAAAAATGGGAAACAATCACAATGACAAATCTGATGACATTATCAGATCACTGCAGAAGCAGACATGTCTCAGAGGAGCAAATCCTCAGTTGGAAATTAGATTGAAGAATAACTTAAGAATATTTGTTAGTGAATATGCTTGCAATTTGAGACAATTATGCTAAGGTTAATTTGCAGAACAAACTAGCATGTGAAACTCATGGGGGTTTCCTCCACTACCGTTCATGCACTCATACAACTCCTGCTCTAGAGGTAAGGTGTGGTTCGGGGCACAGAACACAAGCTTCCTGGTCACAAAGGCTTTTTCTGTGGTCCATGTGCTCTGTCTTTGTATGTCTTACATACCTCAGTCTAAAATGGGTATGATCTCTCTTTTTTTCTTCTAAGTGGGATGGAAATGGGGAAAGCAACCTTAAAAGGATATATTTCAAGGTCTGATTGATCAATTTTTTGTGCGAGATGGGAAAACCTAAACAAATTTTAACATTTTAGTAATGGATCTTCTATAGCTTTGCCCTTTAAGGCATCTTATGGGAAACAATGAAAGCATCTGCTTGTTTGAACGCCTTCACATAATCTATCTAGGAGTCCTTTTTGCCTAAAACTGTTTTCCTCTTGGATCATAATGAAGATATTCATATTGCCAAAAGAATCTGTGGAAATAAAACGTTTTCATTTGCTAATTTCTTGCATAGATAATACTAGAAATTGGTGGTAGCAGCATTATAGTAATTATGCAAAGATGTCTTTCAAGTCATGACATTTATTTCTGGGCAGAGGGAAGAAGAAAATGATTTAGAGAAAGTAAAAATACTAAAAGGTTCTATTATTCATATGTCAAATGAGACAGCTTCTTAATGTTTGTAAATGATTGAGAGATAATCATATAATTCTTCAATAAAAACTATGTACAGTGATGCCTAATAAAAGAGGAATGCAATTATGTTATTGTCAGCTAGAGTTATGGGGTGGCAAAATAGATAGTAGGGTTGATTATTACCTGCAAGCACAGCTACTTAGAGAATTTCTCCTTTCTACTATGCCATCTTATGAAAGATACTTAGGAAATTAATTTAATTAATTCGGTTAAGCCAGTAGTAAATAGTAAATAAGAATCATGATGACAGCAATGACTTACTAAAGGATTTAAACAAAACTGCTTTTTATGGAACTACACCTCTGGCTCCTCTCCATCTCTGACAGTGACATACAGTCAAATCTTCCTTTCTATCCTACGTTCCTGCCAGCTGGCCTTCCATTTTTTACGGCCTCTGCATCCGCTTGTTCACTTGCTGTGGCCATATGTGCCCACCTTCATTGCCCAATATACTCTGAATTGATGATCTTCTTATTGAACTCTCTTTTCCCCCAGTTCCTACTTCACACTTCCAGTGCAAAATTATTATAAAGCCTTGGTTAAGTTTCTATAATGGTTACATCACCATCCTCTCAACAGTTCTAGCTAAAATCATCTATATAATCATTCCCATTTTTTACTCTTTATATCTCTCCCGTACCTACTTGATTTTTTCATGTAGTGCTACCATCAGTCAATATCTACTCAGCTATATTGCCTAGCTGTTTATGTGTGTTGTCTCCTGCCCTAAGTTAAGTCCCCTTACAATGAATATATTCATTGTCCCTCTGTGCCATCATTGCCTCTAAATTCCCCATTCACCTTCAGGAGTCCACAAATCAGCCCTCATGTTCTTAGGTTTGCTGTCAGTTTTCAAAATTGTCCGATTCTTTCTTATACTCTAAAAAAAATTAAAATCAGGATTCTCTAGCATAGCACAGAAAGCTGTTTATGATAGTATCTTAGAGGAGTATATTCCCAACCCATTTCAATTCATCTACTTATTGCTCCTTAAATACCATACACATGTTCACATCTTTTGCTCTTACTTATAAGCAGCCCCTTCTAGTAGCCCTTTACCTATTTTATTCTGTCAAATATGCTATTCTTCAAGGACAGCTGAAGGCTACCTCTTTCACAAATGTTTCTTTTATCCACAGTCAAAAGTAACCATTCCTCTGTGTGTTTATAATGCTATTTACTATTTCTTCTCAAATGTATTTTTCAAGCTTTGTATTATGATAAATTAAGGAGATCTGTATGCCATCCTGCCCCTTTCCTAATATGTATTATGTTTAATAGAAATTGTGTTAAAAATGGTTACTTTGAGAGCTTCTCATATGGTAATTTTAAGTGAGGCTCTATTTTCCTCCAGAAGAAAATATTAAATTGTGGCATATTAATCAGCATTATAGTGAAAGAATTTACTTTTTAAAGTTCTCATCAGTAAAGTTGAATTAATTTTAAATTTTTAATTAAAAAAATAATTACAGAAAAAATAATTGTCATATAATAAGAAATTTCATTATTATTAATAACTTTCAAGACTTTCATACTAAAAGTCTTAGAAAATAAGATTCTGCTATAATTACTATAAAACATGAAAGGCTATGTGAAGTTTTAACAACAGTAACATGTTTCAGCTACAAATTGACTTTTAATTTATAGAGGAGTTCTTAATCTAAAAGGGCAAAGTCTTTTCCATAAAGATTTCTCAAAGTCAGAAAGAAAAAAGTAGAGAGATTTACATATACACAAGTGTACAGGTTTATATACATTTTATGAATGCACATTGTATGTATACAATATATACACATAGGTATGTGCACATATTCAGATCCCAAACATAAAATGGATTTCCTCTAGAAAACCCACCACACCTGATCTCATTAATAGAATTAGTGAAATCATCAAGAGCTTGGAGGGTGGGGAGAAAGATTCTTGATCAAACAATAGTTTTTCTGAATATCTGACTGATGAGTGAGACATTCCCCTCAGTTGCGCTAAATTTTAGTCAAAATTCTTGACAAAAGAGATCTCTAGTCTCCCTTTTCTTAGATTATCAACTTTGGAAAACTTTGCAATTGTAAATTCTTTTAGCACCTCCTTTGGGATAAAAACATTTTTTTAGTCTCTGCCAGTTTTAGAAGCCGGAATGCCTTTCCACAACATCCTAATAGCCATCCTTTTGAATTGTAAATATGAAGAAAGCACCTGCACCTCCCAGTTTCTGTAGGAAGACAGGGACATAATTTAGTGCCCATTACAGATACAGATGGCCTAATCACATTGATATCTATCCCCCTAACATCTTCCAGTACTTTTCCATTAGCTCACTAAAGTACTCTCTGCCTTTTGTTTCAGTGGAACTGAGTTGAATCCCTCTCTTCTGTTTCAATAATCTTGACCCTTTTTGCAAGAGCCTTGAATAAAGTCTTCCTTGCTTGTTTAACTTGTCCAGAGCAATTTTTCTTTGCTATGACAAGCTGAGCAAGCCAATGCACTGCTGTGGACCATTTAAGTGAGCAAGTTTCCATGTGCCATCCTCTATCATCCTTTGATACCACTAACATGGGATGACAAGTTGTGAGTGTTCCCACCTCCAGGAGTCTGTGGTCATGTGCAAAGGATTTCTACATTAATGTTTCTGGGAATCAGAAGAAGAAATAGTCAATTAAATAATGTAAATTTCTTCTGAACAAATTATTTATGTTCCATTTTTCCGCTCTAATTTTTCACTACAGAATCCATCTATAAATATAGGCATACATTTCTTATGCTAATGATGTAATAATTGTTTATAACAAGGTGTTTTGATTAAATCAATTTTGATCTACTCTTGTCTGGTCTTTACAAACACATATATTTGCAACAGTCAACAGTCACATTGAAATATTTCAACCCACTTTGTTCCAAAGTCTACTGCACAAAACATAAAGTAAACAGTAAGTTCTGAGAACAGGCATGTCAATACTAATTACCAGTGATTTGTAGAAGTGCAGGGACAAAAAACAACAGAGATGGAGACAAAATATATTCAGAATGACATTCAAGAATTCACAAAAGACATGTCTATGACTCATTTTATAAAATGTATTTGACTCAAATATACTCTTCTCTTTTAAATCATTCTTTGAATGGTTCTCCCTTTGGACATTTCAGGATAATTTAGCTACAAGGCACTATGTGCAGAGGTGACAATTTGTGATTTATTGCTTATGGTGCAAAGAAGGGAAAATGAAAGAAAAGTTGGTTATTCAAATGTGTGAAAGCAATCCACCAAAGATTTCCCATACTCTCATCTGAATTGCATATTAAAATGGAACTACAAAAGAAATTCTGGATTGAATTAGGGTTTAAATTCTTAATTGTATTTCTTTTGAATTTGAAGTGAAGTTCTCATGACAAGCCTTTTATCATTTCAGAATTCAAAGCTAAAGACATATGCCCCAATTCAATAAGTGTAATTTTGAAAATTTGACCCCTGAAAATGACAAAATGTTAGCAATGATTATGGCTGGATAGTAAGGAAATGAATTTTTATTTCTGTCTTTATTAATTTTCCTGTATTGAATATGGATAAATTGTACAATAAAAAATTAAACATGCACATATTAAGCCAGCACATATTATTTATCAAAAATCTTTTAAAATCCCTAGTGAGTCCTTCAACTTGTTAGTCTGCAGTCATTATTTAATTTCTAATCATCATTTTTAAGGTTGCTTTTATATAGATTCACAAGGTCACATTATTTTCTAGAGAAAACAAGACATTGGAGCCATCTGAAACATAGGACTCATGTTACTTTCAGTTGTGCAAAATGAAGATGATTTTTAAGATAAAAACTAATGACTCAAAAGAGGAGTAAAGTCCCACAATGACTGTATACAGTGACCAGGATAAAATTCAACAGTCTTCAAATGGGTCCGCAGGTTGTGGATAACATAGTAGCAGTAATATTGAAAATAGGAGCTACGTTCATTGAACACTGTGTATCACATGTTATGCTAGGTGCTTTTTAAGCATTATCTCATTTAGTCTTGAAAATTGCCCTCTGCTGTTTATTACTATTGCCCCTTTTTCAAGTGCAAAATCAAACCAGAGGGATCCAGGAGCTTTCATGTCATTTGTCTGCCCTGATAAAATTACACTGATTCAATAACAACCTTTATCCCCTCTATGATCTAACAACACTGGGCCATGGTTATAAAAGAGGAACAAAGGCTGAAGAACTCTTAGAAAAGTTTTTCCTCTACTCATAGATGCATGTACTACTAAACAGTGCTTAAGCTTAGAGCTCAGATATATAAAAATACTTGGGACTACTGGCTATTGATCTTGTCAATTGATAGTAGGAATATGTTAAACCATACAATATTTTACAGTTCACCTATCAATTTATTTACTCTTCACACTAACTAGCTGAGACAGGAATTATTTTATAGATGAGAAAAAAAACTTACAGTTTTAAGTGATTTCCCACAAAACATAAAACAGAAAATTGAGAACTGACATGTAAATTCACATTCTTCTGATGTTTTGTTGCTTTTACTCTATTGAGTTTTGATATTAACATATTTCTTCTCACTGTCATTGCAAACAACCAAGGAAAAAAATAATAAACAATTTCAAAAAGAACAACATTGTTCATTTGATTGCTTAATCTGTTAAAGTGTACCAATGTTATCATATTGTAATTGCATTCAAACAGATATTGCTGCTTCTCTCACCCATTTGTCCACTTCCCAACAGGACTTTGGAAATTAGAGAAGTCACACAAATGCTCAGCAGACAAGATGGAGGCCAAGTTGCCCAAGACAGCTCTCCCCCAAATACTCAGCTCCAAGCACAGTCTCTATAATGTGAAAAATTAATTGTCTTTCCATGTTATACACATTCTGATAATAAAAGCTGTGCCATATTCAGACTAAAGCTCAAACAATGCATTTCAACCATAAATTGCAGACCTCCACTTTATCTGTTGAGTCTGAACACTGTGTGAAACTAACCACCAATGAAAGTCATTTGGGGAATAGTCGAACAGCAGTGAAGCGGAGAGTGAGACTGGAGTGACATTTCAGCAGCTCACTCACAGCAATCTCTCCATAAGGGCTTTTACTGCCTTAGGTCAAGGCCTATTCCAAATTCAGGTCACCAGAGCCTCCTAAGTGCCCGTTGGACTGAGCTCTGAGTTTTCATATGTGTCACTCACAAAACAGCTACAACAAAGTACAGTTAAAGGAAGATTTCATTAGCTCTTGCCAACAATACGGAGTGCACTCAAAGCACTAGAAAATGTAATTTTATAGCTAGTAGGAGATGGAAATATAAAATAAATGCATTACATGACTTAAGGAATTTTAAAGGCACGACAAAAGGAAAATCTCCCCAGTCCTTATTGGATCACATAAGAGCTGCGGTAACCTGGATCTTGTCTACTCTTCCAATTTCCATCCCAAGTACTGCTGTATCCCATACACTAGCCAAAGGAATAGTTCTTCTAATTTTCACTTCTCTCTTGTTACTTACTTTGCGCAACTTGCATAATTTCTAAAGTGAGAATATATTTTACACATTACCTCTTCTGTGACGTTCTCATTTATGGAGCAACTGTTATCTATTTGGGATACAAAATATTACCAATCTTCTTTCATTCTTTCATCTCTCTTACAGGGAAATTCCTCTCATAGCATCTGTCACCTGAAATCATCATTTGTTTTCACATTGCTGAGCATTCCATAAAGCAATAAGTTCCACTAAATGATAACTTCCTCATTGATGTCACACTCATCTTTATAGTTTTAAGTCCTAGGAAAGTGACTAGTATTGAATGAAGCTGATTGATTGAAACAATAAATAAATAAATCACCTACATGCTTTATCTGACCAGGGTCTACTTGGAAACTTTTTAAGAAGCTGATATTCGAAGTCAAGACAGCTTACATTAAAAAAGTAGCTCTAGTACTTGATAGCACAGGTAACTAGTTACTGAACCTCACTTTGCCACAATGAGGCATTTTGCCTCACTTTGGCAAAATGAGAAAGCTATTGTGTCATCTCAGTGAGTTAATAATAATAAATAAAATAGTACTTAAAACATAGTCAGAAACACTATAGATGCTTGAATAAAAGTAGTCATCGTGATAATCATCATTGTGGTCTTTCCATGACAAGACAAGTAACATGATGGCTGAGATTTTGAGGTACACAATAGCATAGGCCTGATTTTAAATCTTACTTCTCCACTTGTCAATTAGTAGCCTTGAGCAATTTACATTTGTGCTCTTTCAATTGATTTTCTTATCTTTAGAAAATAAGAGTGACTACATCTTAAAACTTTTTGGATAGTTACAATTTTGTGTCACTGAAATAGTGTAGTACTATATAAAAGTTGCATAAAAGCTACTATTTTATCTTAAATCAATACCACTATAAAATCCCTTCGGAATTGCCCCAAAACAATCTTCTCTACTTAATTGTACTAGTATTTGTGACTCATTAGCCTTGGAAAAGTAAAATAAAGTCACTGAAGTAAGAACTGTGTCATATTTCGCACATGAAGCAAGAGGATTTTCTGCCTCTTGGTCCCAGTACTCCAGGAAATAAAATATATCATGTGCCACTTCTAAAAAAGTTAGAATATACTTATTTGTCCCAGATCTGAACTGGTTTGCCCTTTAATTCACTTTCAGTTTTCCCTCTGTTCTCTGTATACAAGGGGTATGGCCAGTGGAAAACTGCTCCTAACAATGAAGAGACTCTGGCCAGACACTGGAGCATGAGGGAACAGCGAACAGAAACCAAGGTATTTTCCATTCTCCCTTTGCCCAGGGCAGCTTTGTGTCTCCTTCATGATAGCAGTTCCTACCATGGAGGCCCATCCCATGTCAATTTGGAGTGATCCTGGTGCATGAATAACTAGTCATAGTGTCCCTCTCTGTTTCTCCAGAGTATGTTAAGTGTTAACCCAATTTTCCTTGCAATTTCTTACATAACACTCATCGCAACACATCCCCAATGTAAACAGCTCTCTTTATTTATTTCCTGTGGTTTCTGCTTCCCTAGTTAGGTCCTGTTAAATCCAATGGTCATCTTTAACACTTTCATTTGTACCTTTCATTTGATCAGTTTAGACAGCGCCTGATTCATTTTCCTCCCTTGATGCACATACACCTGTATACTTCAGGCACTGTCTCCTATCATTAGAAAAAAAAAAAAAAAAGACTGACTTCTGTGACCTGGAACAAGTGTTCATGTGGTTTAATTCTAAAATGATTTTAGCATCTAGTGTGGTAATTCTCAATTGGGGAATATTTTGCTCCCCCTCCCAATCTCTAGGGAACACTGTTGGAAGATATGTTTGGTTCTTACAGTTGAGGGAGGGATGGGCAGATGCAGGGATAGAGCTAAATATCCTACAATGCAAAAAAGATATTCCCACCAAAAAAAGAGAGAGAGAATTCTTAGCTCCAAAGTATCAATAGTTGATTGAGAAGCTATTATTAGTGATATAAAATTACATACTATCATGCTGCTTTATGCTTGCCTTGTCTTCTGAGCAACTATAGGTCACAGGAGAACATCTGTGACCTAAAACTGTTATGACACCCAAAGCAGAGATCTTTAACTATAGTTTTCAGTAGCAGTACACAATTTGTATCAACTGACTTGCATAAACTTGAATTTCACACAGATTTCTTTGCTGTGTTGAGATGCATAAAAAGACAAAGGAGTAAAGTGCATCAAAAGACAATAAACTTTCATCTAAGGAACTTTATATTGAACTTTTTTTTTTAATCTTAGTGCCTTTTTCCCTAGCCAGCCAATGCAGCAAATGATAGATTTTTCTTAGTTGCTTGGAAGGGAGAAAAGTAATTCCAGTCCTATGAATTCTACTAAATATTTGTAACATTTTTCTCACAAGAAGGGTGCAAATTAGTCAACTCTCAATGACATTTGCTCTTCCTTGCTACATATTAAGCCATCAGTTTTCATCTCCAGAGTGGTATGTGCAGATCGGAACCTGTGGCTTTGCCCCCTGAACTATACAACTACTGTGAGACCTTAGAGGATCATTTTGTCAGTAAAGGTTTTTGCTTCCTCATGGATCAGATAGGTAGTTTGCTCGTCAAAACAACAACCTCTTGTTGTAAAGCTTTATTCAATTACATGTCTCCAGCATCTAAGTAGCATATTTATGTATTGGTTTTTTAGGGAGCAAAATTGATAGAAATGCAATGAAAGTTTCTATCCAGGACAGGTTTGTTCAATATGCTGGTGCCAATAAATAAAAGTGAAGCAGGAAATGTGGCTAAATCCATGTTCCATCCCCCTAATCCTGTTAAAAGATGTGTATGAGTGCCTCGGAGAGATGGCCAAAGACATATTTGTTACAAACAGCCCCACCACTGGGGCTTTCTTCCTGACAATCTGGATTGAGGATGGACTCCATGTCTCAGAGACTGAGCTCCCAAAACCAACAACTTCTGCAATTACCCTGAGATTTTTCTCTTCCCTGTCCACGGAAGGTAAATGAAAAAAATTTCCTCCTAGTTCTATTCCTAAAAGAACAGCCCCAAAGAGATTTTTTTAAATAAACTTTGCCTTAGAAGGAAAAGCCTCAGGGAAGCCTTTCTTTACCAGCTTGAAGCTTTGGAAAACAGCGGCTGACAGATGCCTCAGACTCTCTCAGCCCCAGTCCCACTGGTGTGTGCCTTCCTTGATGCTCCCGCCTCCACACTCTGCTTTCTAGGGATCTTGCCTGTCTGTCTACTCTGATAATAATCTGGGTGGGTAGAGATATGTCTTCATTCTGCCCTCCTTGCAGCTTCCACCACATCACCTCTTTTCATTAAATGATAAATCAGAGGGTGGCAGAAGGTGAAACAGCACCTTGAAAAGCTGCAGCAAATACCACAGATTTCATTCTCCAGATATTTCTGTCCCCGCATGATCTTTGCCCTCTGCACAGTTCTGTGAAACTGTGGTAGGGAGGAGTTAGAGTTAGCATCCGGGCAGAGATCCTCAGATGGCTCGGTGAAGACAAAGAGGAGGAAAAGTATTAACTTTTTGAGGTATGTTAATGAGATCATTCCACTGTCACCTTAAAAAAACGTAAGACATATTTCTATGACTCCTCTTTCTTTTCTCTCTCCTCCTCCTTCATCATCTTTTCCATATCTAAAGACGAAGGTTAATATTAAGCATCGCATTAACAGTTGTCAAATCAATCATGATTTCCTCTGAGTTATGTTACACAGAGCAACATGCTTTATCTGAAATCAAAGAAAGGACAGTGCCAAGAGTGGATGAGCTAATGTAAAATCACTTAAATGGGCACTCTGGAGATGGAAACTCATTTAATATTTAATGTAGTCATTAACCTAAGAATGAGAGGGAGATGATAATGGATGGTCTACTCCCTTTGCCTACTGGACAAGGTACTGAAGTGAACTGTCCCTTCTGGGATCAGAGTCACATGAGTCTAAAATCCATAAAGAGGGTCACAGGTGAAAGGAATTGGAAAAGTTTCCAGCCTCCCACATGCATTGTTTTAAGAGTATGGTGGTGTTTGGCAGTCATGTTGAAGTTCACCATGCTGTAGGGACCAGAAGCCATGTCAATTGAATTGCTCAATTAGTTTGTTATAGCAACAGACATGTTGTCCCCAACACATATGGTCAAACCTCAGCATATAATCAATTATTGAAGGAAACTATCTCCAAGAAGCATTAATCCATCAAGATATTGAGGGGTTTGTTTTTGTCTCTTTTTAGGTTTTGTTATTACTGAAGGCAGTTGTCTGCTTGCCGACTACCCAGAATTGTCCCTGCGAGTCTGAATGTCAAAGTCAATTGAAATTGAAAAGGGGAAAAATACAGGGGAATTCTATAATAGTGAAGGTCATCTGAAAAAAAGGATTCTTTCTTCGTGCAACGACTATGATGTAGAGAAATTCTATTTACGCTGCATGAATACCAACATGCACTGTGCATGTAATTTTAAGCAGGCTCATTCTAATCAAAATGTGTTATTTTAATTGCTTCACTTTAACTATAGAATTACTTCATGATAAGCCACAATAGACACTAAACCTGCATGTGTTGTTTTATTTAATTGCAATTCTTCTATTGTGTTTTGTCTTCTTTAGTATAAATTCCAGCACCCATCAAAATTTAACCTCACCAAGGAACTCAGGCACTCTTATGCACAGGAATACCTCCATCTTTAACACAGTCATCACTTATGAAAAAATTTTTTACCACAAGTTTAAACTTAAATCCTGTATTTTTTTCAAAACACTCCCTCATGAAAGTAAGTGATTTCAGAATCTGAGCAGAAGCAAAAGGGTACAGTTAGACTAAACACTGAACCAAGTGTTTGAAGCAGGATAAAGATTTTATTATATTGTTGGGAAGACACCAACCAAAGTGGTAAAGACCAAGCTGAAATCCACTTCCCCAGTGTAGAGGTTTCAAGATTTCAATAGAAGTGCATGCCTCTTGGGGGAAGTTATGTGCAGGAGTGGGGAAAGAAATTGGTCTATTTTAAGAAAGTGCATAACTTAGTAAGGGGGGGTAAGAATGTTTGCATCTCTCTGTGGGCTCTGATCATTATCTTAGTATTCTAGAGTCACGCCATCTTGTTGATAACTTCAAGAGAGGTCACTGTCTCATCATTTCAGGTTCTGACTTCTTCATGCTGGAAACAGTGGGGTTTGTGAAATTTAAAAAATACATTTCTGTTGGCCATTTGTATTTCCTCTTTGGAGAAATGTCTTTTTAGTTCTTCTCCCCACTTTTTGATTGGGCATCTTGTTTTGTTTTTGTTTAGTTGTGTGAGTTCCTTGTAGATCAATATTATTAATCCTTTATCACTCTTTTGGAGAGTGAAAAATTTTTCCCATTTATCACTAGCAATCAGAGAAATGCAAATCAAAACCACAATGAGATACCATCTTACACCAGTAAGAATGGCCCACATCAAAAAACAGCAACAACAAGTGCTGGCGTGGATGTGGAGAGAAAGGAACACTCTTACACTGCTGGTAGGAATGTAAACTCATCCAGCCACTATGGAAAGCAGTATGGAGAACCCTCAAACTAATGAAAATGGAATTACCATTTGACCCAGCAGTCGCACTTCTGGGAATTTACCCAAAGGAGACCTCAATGTGGGTACAAAAGGACACCTGTGCTCGGATGTTTATGGCAGCACTATTTATAATTGCAAGGACATGGAAACAACCCAAATGCCCCAGAACAGATGATTGGATGAAAAAGATGTGGTACATATACACAATGGATTATTACTCATCAATTAAAAATGACAAATTTGATGAATTTATGGAAACCTGGATGTACCTAGAAGACATCATTCTAGCAGAAACAAGCCAGATAGAAAGGGATAGAAACCAAATGGTTTCACTAATATATGGTCAACCAAATGAAACTGCACAAGGGGAGAATGGGGACCAGCTGGAGCGGGTGTGAAGGGGAGGTGGTGGGTGACCTCCAGGAACCGAAATGATGTGAAATATATATAAATAAAAATAAAATAAAATAATAAAAAATAAAAATACATTTCTTTTAGGGAAGCTAATTAGAGTGATTACTGAAAGAGTGTGGCTCCTTGATTAAGATGGAGGCCTTGATCAGCAAGACCACCTGGCATAGTGAAATATTGCCCAGGCTTCTACACCTATAAAATCATTTTGAATTAGGGACAATATTTTATATAGTTTTAAAATTGTTCAAAGAACTTCTTATTTTGTAAAAGTCAGTTTGATTAAGGTTACAACTGCAATAATAAACAACTATCACTTTTTTTAATAGGCAAGTATCTTTTCAAGAAAAGAATATTCTGGGCTAGCTCATCTAGAATACTAAAAATTGAAAGTATAGTTAAAGACTTTTCAATTAAAGGAAGAAAAAAATTACTTAAATTAAAATGTTCCAGTTCCCTTCCAATTCTCTAAACCTATGGAATACGGCATCAGGATACATGTAAGTGATGTGAAAACAAAATTCATTATTTACAAAGTTAGAAATTCTTAGTAGTATTCTTTCAATTCTTTCTTTTAAAACAACCATTATTTTAAACTTAGTGTAAAAGACAGTCTATACTAGACCCACAGATGTGTTTCAAGAAGAAAGAGACACTGTCCTTGAGAACTTTATTGAGAATTAGAGTAAGTGTTCTAAAACTATTTATAGAAGAGATTAATGATAACTACCTTAGGAGCATTTAGGATAGCCTGGATTCTTAAGTATTGAAAACTATAAAGTGAGAAGAATGGTTGAAAGGATTAGTGATTATTAACATAAAAATAATCTAAATCGAGTTCATTCTAAATCTCTGAAATAGCTGTCACATGGAAGACAAAAATAAACACATTCTACATGCATTAAAACACCACTCTGAGCCCAATGGAGAGAGGGTAGAAAAAAAGAAGAGAAAGAGCTTGGCTCATAATAAGAATAAATATATAAATGTAAAACTGGCTCCCTCCTCAAACATAAGAACCATCATATTGGAAGTGTTCAATAAATTCCAGGGAACATTTTCAAAAATGTTGAAGATTACAAGCTCAAAAAGTGAGGTTTCCAAATGAGCGAACTCAAAATGCCTATTTTTGGGGGGAGGGATTCATTTGTGCTAGAGATCATAAGCACAACCAACATTCAAAAAAGATAGAGAATTTTATCAAATGGCCACCTGGCAATAATCGAATGGTGACAACAATTTTATCAAAATTGTTTTAAAAATAACAACAATTAAAAAAATCATACCAGTTATAGTCATGCCCTTGGAAAATAGAGAATAAAGTGCAGGAAAGAAATCAAATAAGCAAACATACCAGCACATATCTAAGCTGTTAAAATATTTCCTTTTCTATGTAATTTTTTCAGGATTCTACCAATAGAGCCACACATTAAATTATAATGGAAATGGGTTGTCTTCTTACCTTGAGGGAGAAAAGCTAAGAAAAAATGTGTTACCTAAAAATATTGGACTGGAATGCTAGTTAAATATATTGAACTGTAGAAAGATGAGCCACCTACTGAATCAATAACAACATTTTAGTTAAGACCTTGAGGGTGTTTGCTGGCCTTATTGAGTGGCCAGTGCTATTCTCTTTAACCTGTGACAGTAATGGGACTAGGCCCTGGGGCAGAATTACTACCCAATTCATCAGTGATGTTTATTGAGCAGTTACCAGTGAATGAGACCCTGGAAATGTCTTCTTAATGTTAAGCTATTCAGAGGAAGGAATCTACCAACATTTTCTTTTTATTCTTCTGAACTTTTATTCTTTGTGACATCAGGTCATAGAAGTAATACACAAACACAGGAGATTATTGACTTGAAAGTTACTATGTGGACCTAGACTAGCCCTATAGCTATTTGTCATTACATTTAGTAAACAAAGATGAAGGGTCATAAGTGAAGCAAACTTCTAGCACAGACCCTAGGCATTTCCAAATTATGGTGTATAACCATGGGGGGAATTATGGTGTAACAGAAATATTTGTCAAATACTCATTTAAAAATGGTTTAGGGTAGCATAACTGATAGGAAAACATAATGGTGACTCATAATATTTAATTTAATTTAATTTTTTAATTGATTGCACACATACATATTTTACATCATTGTCTACTCCAAGGTTCTCCCACCACATTATCAACCATGAACCATCTTAATCTCTTGTGCTCATCCCTTTCCCAAAGCTTCACTCTCCCCCTCTCTTGCTATATGCTTCAGTTTTGTTGATTGACAGTTTCAATTTTTTTTGACCATTTGTTCATCTGTTTTTCCTGTATTCCTCATATAAGTGAGATCATCCAGTATTTCTCTTTTCTTTCTGGCTTATTTCTGCTAACAAGATTACTTTTAGCTCCATCCATGTTGCTGCGAATGACATGTTTGTCTTTTTTGATTGATGAATAATATTCCATGTGCACATATACCACAAATTTCTGACTCATTTGTCTCTTTCAGGACATTTGGGTTGTTTCCACATCTTGGCTTTATAAATAGTGCTGCAACAAACCTCCAAGTACGGATGTCCTTTTGAATTAGGGTTTTTCAATCCTTCAGGTAAATCCCCAGAAGTGGAATTGCTGGATTGAATGGTAGTTCCATTTTCAGTAGTTTGAGGAATACAGCTTTCCATAATGGCTGGACCAGTTTATGTTCCCACCAGCAGTGTAGGAGTGTTCCTTTCTTTCCACATCCATGTCAGCACTTGCTGTTGTCCATTTTTTTTATATGGACCAATCTTACTAATGTAAGATGGTATCATGTTACATTTTTAGTGATGTTGAGCATTTTTAGTGATGTTGATCATTTTTCATATGTTTATTAGCCATTTATATTTCTTCTTTTGAGAGGTGTCTTTTTAGCTCTTTGCCCCATTTTTTGATAAGACTTTTTGCTTTGTTTTTGTTAAGTTGCCTGAGTCTTTGTGGATCTTTGTTTTCAAACCCTTATCAATTGTATGGAGGGCAAAATTTGTTCCCATTCAGTTGGGTTTCCTTATGTTTTTGCTTTCTTTTGCTTTTTAGTTTGATGTGGTCCTAGCTGTTAATGTGTGCCTTCACTTTTTACATCTAAATGTGTCCTGAAGAGGATCCTGAAATGTAAGTCTTGAAAAGCTTTGCCCATATTCTATTCCATGTGTTTTATGGTTTCAGGTCCTACATCTATGTCTTTTATCCATTTTGAGTTGGTTTTTGTACATGGAGTAAGGGAGTAGTCTAGATTCATTCTTTTGCATTTAGCAGTCCGGTTTTACCAGCACCATTTGTTGAAGAGACTATCCTTGTTCCATTGTATGTTTTTGCCCTGTTGTTGTAGATTAGTTCATCATATGTGTGGCTTTTGTCTGTTTGTCTGTTTTTATTCCAGTACCATGTTGTCTTAATTTTTTTTGTTATTAAGCAATTTATTTATATATTAATTTCACATCTTTGTAATCTCTGGGGTTCACTCCCCTACCTCTTTCCCCTCCCCCCTCCAAGTTGTACACTTCAATTTGGTTGTTAAATTGTTTTGACTTTTCCTCATGGCTTTTTGTTTATTATTCTCATGTCCCATATAATAGTGAAACCATTTAGCTTCTGTCTTTTTCTTTCTGACTTGTTTCTGCTAATATGATTTATTCTACGTACATCCATGTTATCATAAAGTCATCCAATTTGTCATTTTTACTAGATGAGTAATATCCCATTGTGTATATATATCACATCTTTTTCATCCATTCATCTGTTTTGGAACATTTGGGTTGTTTCCATGTCCTTGCAATTATAAATAATGCTGCAGTAAACATCTGAGCACAGGTGTCCCTTTGTACAAGCATTGAGGTTTCCTTTGGGTAGATTCCTAAGAGAGGAATTGCTAGGTCAAATAGTAATTCCAGTTTCATTAGTTTGAGGGTTCACCACACTGCTTTCCATAGTGTCTGGACCAGTTTACACCATGTTGTCTTAATTATTATGGTTTTATAGTATAATTTAAAAAGTCTGGGAATACAATCTTTCCATTCTCTCTCCTTTTGGTCAGGAGAGCTATTTGAGGTTTTTTATTATTCCATGTGAATTTCGGTAGTATTTGCTATATTTCTTTAAAGAATGTCATTGAGATTTTTATTGGAATTTCACTGAAACTGTAGATTGCTTTTGATAGAAAGGTCATTTTGATAATGTTGATTCTTCCAATCTATTGGGCATGGAATGTTTTCCCATTTCTCTGTTTCTTCTATTTTTTTAGCAATGTTTTATAGTTCTCTTTGTGTAGGTCTTCCACATCTTTTGTTAAGTTTATTCCAGGCATTTCATTTTTGTTCATACAATTGTAAATGGAGTGGTTTTCTTAATTTCTTCTTCTTCAGACTTTTTGCACACAAGAAGGTGACTGATTTTTGTGTGCTGATTTTGTAACCAACTACCTTACTGAACTGGTTTATTATTTTCATTAGTTTTTCTATAGTGTTTTTAGAATTTTCTATATGAATTGTATCATCTTCAAACAGTGATAATTTTGCTTCTTTTTTCCCTATTTTTATTCCCTATATGTCCTCTTGCCCTGTTGCTCTAGTTAGGACTTCCAGTATTATATTGAAAGGCAGTGGTGAGAGTGGACAGACTTACCTTCCCATCTTAAAGGGAAGGCTTTAAAGTTTTTCACTCTTTAAGATGATATTGTCTGTAGGTTTGCCATATATTGCTTTTATTATGTTAAAGTGGATTCCTTCTATCCCCAGAATTCCGAGAACCTTCATCATAAATGGATGTTGAACTTTGTCAAATGCTTTCTCGACATCTATTGATATGATCTGTGGCTTTTATTTTTCCTTTTTGTTGATGTGTTGGATTACATTAATTGATTTTTGAGTGTTGATCCATCCTTATTTCCCTGGGATAAATCCTACCTGGTCATGATGTATTATCTTTTGGATGCATTGCTGGATTCTATTTGCTGTGATTTTGTTGAGAATTTTTGCATTTGTGTTCATTAGGGAGATTGGCCTGTAATTTTCTTTCTTTGTGTTATCTTTGGTTTAGGTGTTAGTGTGGTGCTGCCTTCATAAAATGTATCTGATAGTGTTCCTGATTTCTCTATTTTTTGAAAGAGTTTTTGTAAGATAGGCATCAGTTCATCTCTGAACAGCTGGTAGAATGTATTTGTAAATCCATCTGGTTCAGGGTTTTTGCTTTGGGGAGTGATTTTATTAGTTTCAATTTTGCTGCTTGACATTGACTTATTTTAGGCTTTCTATGTCTTCTTTATCCAGGTTTTGGATGGATGTATGCTTCTAAAAATTTGTCCATCTCATTTAGGTTGTTAAATTTGTTTACATATAAATATTCATAGTATCCTCTTATTATACTCTGAATTTCTTCTTTGTCTATAGTAATATCTCCTCTTTCAGTTATGGTTTTATTTCTGTTTTCTCCCTTCTCTGCGAGCCTGGATAAGGGGTTATCTATTTTGTTTATGTTTTTAAAAAATGGCTTTTTTGTTGATATTTTGTTTATTTGGTCTTTCCATAGTCTTTTATTATTCTATTTCACTTATTTCTGATTGAATTTTAATATCTCCTTCTACTTGCTTTTGGACTTTTCTGCCATTCTTTCTCTAGTTCTCTCAGATGTGAGATTAGGTTCTTCCTTTGGGTATATTCTTGTTTCTTAATGTGGGACTTTATTTTTATATATTTCCCTCTTATTACTGCCTTTGCAACATCCCATATATTCTGGAAGGTTGTATACTCTGTCATTCATCTCAAAATATTTCTCTACTTCTTTGATTTCCTCATTAATCCACTCTTTTTTAATGATGATGGTTTTAGTTTCCATGAAATGAAAGACTTACAGTCCTTTTCATGGTTGATGTCTAGTTCGATACCTTTATGGTCAGAGAAAATTGATGGTATGGTTTCAATCTTCAGGAACCTGTTGATGCTGGTCTTGTGGCCCAATATTACATGGTGAGTTCCAGAAAATGATCCACGTGCACTTGAGAAATATGTATACTCAGTTTTGGGGGGTGCAGTGTTCTATAGATGTCTGTTAGATCCATTTGGATTAGGTGTTCAACACTCTGTATCACTGGTGTTGGTCAGCATATTAACTGAAGATCTTGTTGAGTTGTAGATCTGTCTGTCTAGTAGCTGGGCTGCTGTGATTGGTGTGCAGTGGTAGCAGTGCTGGTCCCTGCCTCTTCCTCCTCAGCTTCTGCCTTGCTGGTGGCAGCAGGGCTTTTGCTCATTCCTATCCAGTTGTTTTGGACTACGAGGATTGGAGATGGATGTTCTCGAAGTTTCTGTGTGGGCATGTGAGTGCCACATGGCTGGTGTCGATGGGCAGTTTCCCAGGTTAATGTTATGGCAGGAGGAGCTTGAGTGTGAAGCTTTCTTGAAGTTCCTGCCTGGGCACTCTAAGTGTTCCTCAGGGTGGAACCATTGGCTGCTCTTCCCATGGTCTTTCTCTTTCAAAGTTGTGACTCCAGGACAAATGAAAAATGGGAAAAGGGAGAGAGAAAGAAGGAAAGAAAAAAAGAAGGAAAAGGAAAGAAGGGGGAAGAAGAAGAAAGAAAAAATGTGAAATTGGTCAATGTTCAAAGGAAAAGGAGGAAAAAGTATAGGAGAAAAATGATTAGTAAAAAGATAAGAAAATGGGGGAAATAATGAGAATAGGGAGAGAGAGAAAAAAAACAGATCAGAAAGAAACAAATAGGGCAGACAGACAAGAAAATAAAAAGACAAAACAGGAAAAAAACAAATAAACCAAACAAACAAAAAGTATGTGGAGATATGGGTTTGAATTTTCCAACCCCAGTTGGGATGTGGGGTTCTGCTGAGTTATCTGCAGTACTCAGTTGAACTTATCCACATGTCCCTGTGGTGGACTAACTCTCCCCAACTCCAACTCAGTGAATTGTCCTTAAATGTGTATTTTGATATTCCTGATATTTTGATGTCAGGAGCACCTTTGGGGGATGGGTGTATGGGGAGGGGAATTCCGCTCCTGTGCCCAGTGTAAGCACAGGTAAGGGCTTCTCATCTGTAAGCCCACAATAGTGGTGCAGTCTCCATCCCTTGAACCTTCCCAGCAATTAGCGTGCCCCCAGTTGGAGTCCACGCAGTCTCAGAAGGACACCTGTGCTCGGATGTTTACTGCAGCACCATTTATAATTGCAAGGACATGGAAGCAACCTAAGTGCCCCAAAACAGATGACTGGATGAAAAAAATGTGGTATATATACACGATGAAATATTACTCATCAATTAAGAATGACAAATTTGACGACTTTATGACAACATGGAATTACATAGAAGAAATCATGCTAGCAGAAACAAGTCCAAAAGAGAAAGACAGAAGTCAAATGGTTTCACTAATATGAAAAAAATAAACAAAAGTCATGAAGAAAAGACAAAACAAGCTAAGCACCAAACTGAAGCACACAACTATGAGCAGGAGGGAAAGGGGGGGATGGGAGGAGAAGGGGGGTAAATCCCTGGGATTGCAATGATGTGAAATTTATATATAAATAAATTATTTTAAAAAAAAAAAGAAGGCAGTGAGTGCCCTCTCTGGAGGTCTGCTGATGGCCAATGTGGTGGTTCCCCCAGGGAGGAACTGAAAGCGGCTGCAGTGATGCTGCAAGACTTCAGTCTCCCGAGTTCTCGCAGCAACCAAGGTGTTACCAGCTGAGGTTTGTTGGTGCTGGGGTCGGAGGCGGTGCATCTGCTGCTGTTGTTGCAAAGCATTAAAGCCAACTCGGAGACTGACTCCAGAGGAACTATAAGCAGCCACCTTGGTGTTGCGTTGCCTCAATCTCCCGAGTCTCCCCAGGAGTCAAGGTGTCCCCAGTGGAGTCAGCTGGGGTTGGGTTGGGTTGGGTTGGAGGCGATGCTGCTGCTGTTGCTGCGGCTGACAATAAAGTCGTGATTCCAGCTGACTGTGGGTGCCTTCTCGGTGGTGCTGTGCCCATGACCTATATGGTTACTGGCCTCAGAGGAGCTGTTGCTCTCTAAGTTGTCCAATGTCCTTGTGTCTTCGATCTCTGGTTTTTGGTCTTCCTGGAGGTGGTCTGCTGATCCATTGCAAGAGTCTGAGATTTTCTGGAATGTTGTATCAGTTCTTTTTCTGTTTCTTTAAGCTGTATTTTTCAGGAGAATGATTGCTTGAGTCTCCCTGTTCCTCCATGTTTTGGGCATCTCTTGAATCATAATATTAAAAGAAATGTTCTAATAATCTTTCATTTATAGTTAAAAGTAAGTAATAGCACCATTAAAATGAAATATTTCAGCTAATAACAGTGTACTCGGGGTTAAAACCTGGATGAGACATCAAACCACGGTTGTTAATGAGACTTGCATAATATGGTTGAGCTCACATTTAAAATTGATGGTGCTGTATGTTGCTAATGCAGCCAAAATCTTCTGCTTACTTAGTTTTCACAACATTTTAGCGTCTTGATCTGCTCCTGGCCAAAGAATCCTATGAGAAATTTATTTAGAGCATGGTTTATTTATTTATTGTTACAGGAGAAATATGCCAGTGCCAATACTGCTGCCAAGTAATAAGAAGCACTCTGGTAGAAATTAACTTTTCAGAAAGAAAGAAAAAGAAAAAACAGAAATGAGCATAGACTTTTTCATAAAATCCAGTGTTCTGAAGCTATAGACTATGTCAATATTTCCGACTTTAAAGATTTTAACACTTATCAGTGCTTGCGTTTTGCTACAGATTAGTTTCTTCATTTTGTCAAGAAACATAAAACCAGAGTTTAGAAAAACCACAGGAACAAAATCCATAATAATTATAGTGTATATATGCACACTTGATTCTTAAAATATCAAGCAATATTTGTGTTATTTAATATTGGTAAATAAAAAGATTATGCCTACTTCAAAGCCAGAAATACTGGCTTCATCTCCTGGTTCTGTCACCAACTTCATGACATTGAAGTCACAAACATATTCATTATTACTGCCCTCATCTTACGACATCAGAATCATCTCCTAAATTTGATTATCTTCTGTCAGACAGTCAACTAAATTTAGGAGCATCTTCTATATCTTGTTATCTCCAGTTTCTTGTGCAATACCTACCCTGTAAGATAGTCTCAAGCAATGTCAAACTAAGCCATAAGTAAAACAGAGTCCTACTTTACACTGAGAATATTATTTGTTACTATGTACAGGAAGTGATTCAAGTAAGAGCAAAAAAGACTTGAATAGACCAATGAATGTAAGATGATGTGATTTACCTTACTTTTGTCAGTGACAAAGAGAAAAGCATAACAAACTTGCTGACAACAGAATATATTTGAAATATACTATATTTGACTTAGCACAGGAATGTCATGTTCTATGTTAGAAGGTGCATGCATAACCCATAAAAAAACAACCAAACTGAAAAAAATAATTTAGAATGACATAGAACAATTTGATACTTCTTTTGCAAGAGCCATACTGTTATTCTGAAACAAGGGTCATAATAATCTCCATTCAGGGCTATTTTTCTCCTATGTGGTATCTTTTTTTTTTTTTGTAGAGTCCTTTAGAAGCTTTGATTGTGGTGAATATCATCAAACTAGGTAAATACTTAGTTTTCATCTTACTCAGTTTGAAACCAGGGACCCATAAATAAATAAATCCTATTGTAACTTAGCTTAATTATTATTTTAACATTTTAATTGTGTTCTGGAATGAATATTTGACATTTACAGGTTTTTTTTTTACTAATCTCAGAAGTTTTAATAACTATATTTTTAATCAAAGATGCATGTGTTTGAATTCAATACAAATGTTATAAATAAAACCTGAGATACAATACTCAGCAATCTGTCTGGGTCCCAAGTCTTTAAAAAGATTTTAGGTTTAGGTTTAAAAAGATTTTTCAGTGCCTCTAATGAAATTTGGCAAACTTTTTCTCTTTTTAAACTGATAGTTTTATTCCTTTTTTGCCAAACCATTTTGGTATAGAGGAAGATTCACAGCTATTTTAGTTTGAAAATGGTCTCTTTTCTCTTAACTTAATTGTCTAGGGAGCACCAGCAGGTTGCCACCACACAACCCTTGACTAACAGAGGAAAGAACCCAAGGACTATCTTTAGGATGATATTAACAAGGATGAATCATTCCCAATTATCACTTGCCTTTAAGTTGTGTGTTCCCATAAAGTGATGCTAATTCCCTGTAAAGAAAACGATTGGTTTGACTTGAGTTATAAAGCCTTTCTTTAAGTAGGGGGGTGGGGGGATGCATGTGTGTGCACATGCACGCACACGTGTGTGCAACTCATGGGCCAATAAGAGGCAAATAGAAAACTATCACAAGAGCCAGCAGAGAGAAAGTCTTCACATTCCACTGAAATCACTGAGTGGATATAAACCTAGAACTGATAATGGACATTTTGCCACTAGGCCACCTCTTGGGAAGAATTTCCCCTACCTGAGAAAAACAACACAACGGAAGAGCCAAAAGAAAGTTTCCATTATGAGAGTCTGACAGTTGTTTCCTACATAAAATATCAATCATACTTTTAGGGCCTACATACTTGGCCTCTACTGAAAGAATAAAGGCTTTCCCAGACGAACCTCTACTTCCTCTGAAGTGTTTGACAAGTGAGCTCTTACTCTAAATTCTTCTCTGTGTAAACTATTTTGAGCAGCTGCTACTAATTAACATTCAACCAGAAAAGAACCTCAGTGAGAGTCCTGAACCCAAAGTAAATCTAAAGTAGTCAATTTTAATATCTTGCTTCCTGATGTATCATTCATACTATATATCCAGTCCCCAGTATTGGTGGATAGTTATTTGATGATAATAACATTTATCCCAAAGAAGAAAGATTCAGAAACCACCATAGCTCACCATGATCAAGATGTAAGAAAGGTATGTTGGAAATTGGACTAAGGTGCAGGAGAGATGGTGAGAATTATTTTTTAATTATACCATGAAGGTCTCAGCTATTAACTATCATTAATAAGAAGTTTGTTTCTCTCCCAAGAAATGGACTACTAGTTAATGTTCAGAAAAACAGATTCTAAACTTGTATATTGTTCTAAATGATAGAAGTTTTAAGAAAAATAAAAAAGACAGATAAGAAGTGAGGAAGACCTTGACAAATGAAATAATTTATAATGAGTTTTTTTAAAAATACAAATAACTAAAATAGAAAAGCAACTGGTGCAAAACTAAATAGCTTTCATTTGGGGCACCATCAATCACTCTTGGCTGATAATAACACCTCATAATCTCAGCATGAGGCTAGTGCAATGAGAAATCTGGGCCTGAATCCTCTAAAATACAGCTCCATCAAGAAATATGATTGTGCTTAAAAACTGCACCTGAGGTGTGTTTGTTATTGGTCATGAATGCTGAGGCCAAAAACAGATTTAGATAGAGGAGGTAACCTGAAGCCCATGGCAGCCAGCACAGAAGGAAAACCATGCATTGAAAGTGCTGGGGGTGATAGAGTCCTGCTGATCCCATCACCAGCCTGCCTGTTGTTTCACTCGTCCCTCCTCTTTAGGACTCTGTCTCCTTTCCCCTCTTCTTTGCTTTTCTGTCACTCTGTTTTTTTCCTCTCTACTCTCCACTGCCTCCGAACACAAAAATACAGATCATGTAACTACTTTTACACAAGTATAAGTAGAAGAGCCAGAATTCAAGCCTGGAAAAATTCTATAGTCTCTGTTCTTTCTATAAAATGCCAAATCTATGTTGCAAACTTTGAAAATCTTTATAAAATATTATGCACCCTTTAAAACTGATGCTGTCTGTTCATTAAAACTAGAAAAATCAGTTTATATAAAAACATATAGTTTTGTTTTTGTATCACCTCATTCTTATATTGTAATCTCATTTTTATTACATGCTCACTTATTATAAGTATAAAAAATCTTCGAAGGAAAAAACAAGATGTTTAATAGTGTGAATCTCTAGTTAATTAAATTGGGTGATTTTCATATCTTTATTACTTAATTCCATGCATATCTTTTGTTTTTGCTTTATTATTTAAGTTTATAATTTAAAGATATAGTATATTCATTCGTCTGACATTGAGTTACTTATTGTTTGTTAGGTTTCATCTGAAACATAGGGCCTACAAAAATAATGTCTATCATCTTGAGACTTGACTTCTTACTAAATTTCTTCTTGACTTTGATAGAAAAAACGAAAGCAAGTATACTAAATATACATACATTAAATATGTAACGTAACTATATAAAATACAGGAGGTAGCAAATTCTGTGCATTTAATATACAAATTTTTTTCAAACATCTTCTAGATTTATCAAATTCTAAAAAATAAAAGTGCTTTTCATTCATTTATTATAGTATATAACATCTTAAGCAGGTCAAAAAGTAATAATTATTGGCCTGAAGGAGATCATGATCTAGTTAATGCAAGTTATAGAAGTGGGAGAATTGATAATTATCTACATATATAAAGATGGATGACTTCAACTTTGAAATGAATGAATGAATGAATGAATGAATGAATGAATGAATGAATGAATGAATGAATGAATGAATGAATGAATGAATGAATGAATGAATGAATCCAGACCATTCCCAGGATGGCTTATTGCTGCCTTATCTCCACCACTTTCATTCCTTCTCGAAAGCAATGACTAGAGATAGAGCTTATAGGATATGAAGATGATAAGAATGTGACAAAACAATTGACTGTGTGTGTCTATCAGTCTTATTTCTTACTTAAATTTGCTGAAACTATAAAAGTAAGTTTTCTAATCGTAGCATAGTATTCTACTTATAGAGTAGAAAATTTGGAATAAAAACATTTCTAAAAGCAGCAACAAAATTGTTCATAATCTTACCACCCACATGCAATTATTGTTAATATTTAACTTTTTCCCTTCTGGTAATTGGACAATATAAATGGTTTTGAATGAATGACTTGATTTCTGAAGTAGAATATAGATACACAAGATGGTACTTTTTATAGAACGATATTTAAGTACTTTACAGAGATTTAATGGCTCCCATATGTTGATGTCACTTTTCATCTAAGCAGTTCAGTTTCAATCACCTTGAAGCCCCGTATTTTAGTGGTACAATTTTATTTCTAGTGATCTTCATTGTCTCTGTTTCTGAATCTCTTGATTCATTTTTTTCCCCTGCCTGGTTCATAAGCAGAAATTCTTACATGGTATAAAAAAAGTTAAATGTTAACCAATTTCTAAAGGCATCTATCAAGAAGGTGACAACTGTAATGTTGATAGGTGAGGAGCAGTGACATGGCTGACAAGACGTGAATGCCCATGGCGCTGCGTGTAAAGATGACAAGTAAATGACAACAGCAACAGACTGTGTGTTGACCAGCACAGAGGGGGCCAGGCAGCCTCTAGCAACAAAGAAGACAGGGAGGTTAAGATGAAATTGTCAAAAGCAAAGAAAAAGAATGGCAAAGAGAGCAAGTGATTCACTGAGCCCAAGTATCCCCCCAAATTCTCTCCAACAATATGGAAAGAAAATGACAACTTAATTTTTAGATCTTTCCTGCTGTAAAGAAAAGCATTTCTTTATCTGCCCAGCGTCTCTGTTCTCCCATATTTCCTCATGTTTTCCTCCTAGGGGTGTCTAAATAACTCATCTCAACCTGCAGGCTAGTCCACATCCCCTCCTCCCAAAGGTAAAGATGAAAGCAGAGCAGAAATGAACAAGATGATCAGTTCTTGAAACTTGGGGGAAAGAACACAACAAAGCTGGGACTGTTTGATAGAAGACACAAAGGACATTTATTCTCTCTTCTTCTGCTCCTGTAAGCTACATAAGTCACTATTCCTTCTCCAGGACACACAAATTAATGGTTTCCTAAGTCCAGTCTGGGAATCCTTTTGATAATCTTTGCCAAGTCTTCATTCTCTGCACTTCCTGGAAAGACTCAACTGACCACATGTTGTCTATCATGAATGTTTTCTTCTCCATTGAAAAATATGACATCTCTCTGTCAGCTTAAATTTTCATAACAAGCAGAAGATATGAGAGAAGAGATTTAAAAGGGGGTGTTTTGCATTATGCTAACCACAATAGAGTAGAATGCAATTTTGCTCGAGCCAAGAGTAGGCAAAAAGTTATGCTTCAAGAAAGCTGCTGATTTGGGGGCAATTTGTCTTTTGTTTTTTACACTAATGAGTGATAACTGGTATTAAAAGAGAATGCAAGTTCACCATTACTCCTTAGCATTTAGGAAGGTGATCAAATGCAGAATTTTCTCTCTGATGTTTAGGTCTTGCAGTTTTATTATTACAGCTATTTGAAAGTCCCTAATTATTGGAATTTTAATAAACAAGACAAATACTTCATTGTAAACCTAAAACTTAAAGCATGGCCCTTTCCCTCTTTTACTCATTAAAACTATTTTTGGTATACAATTTTAATAACTTGTGTTTTCGTGAAAATACTATAACTGAGGTAGAATTTGAAGAGAATGTTTCCATATGTTGATTGATACATATTTTCAAAGAATTAGAATTTTTTAAGACTCTCTACCAGTTTACTAAAAGAATTTGTTTTCTCATATTTTATGAACTTCCAAAATAAAAGTAGTGTCTTTAAAACACAAGACTGTGTAGACTGAGAGCATGGAGTCAGTTTGTATACCCTTGGAATTGATAAAAGTGAACAAATCACTCCTTTTATCAAAAATCATCTGCTTTAAGATAGAAGAAGACATAAGGAAATGGAAAAACATTCCCTGTTCATGGATTGGAAGAATTAATATTATCAAAATGACCATCCTACCAAAGGCAATCTACAGATTCAATGCAATTCCAATAAAAATTCCAATGACATTCTTTAAAGAGATAGAACAAAAATTACTGGAATTCGTATGGAATAACAAAAGACCCCGTATATC